>JAGKTI010009828.1:0-29942 GCA_018397915.1 Birgus latro
ACTCCACAATCGTGAAAAGTTCCTTCACACATGCCCTCACCCATGGCTCAGCCAGTCATATACATGGGATATTGGAGAGACAGGGCAGAAGGGGAGAGAAGAGGCATGGTGGGAGAGGCAGGAACAGAAGGGACGGAATTAGCTAGATTAAACCACTCTCACCTCGGTACAGCTCTTGTGAAGATAACTTCCTTTGGAGAATAAAACCGCAGTGAAACCCTAGACTCATCTTATGTTTATCCTGCCATCCACGACAAGACCAACTGAAGATTCTCTCCTCTTAAAAATCCCTCCAATCTAACACATTTTTGGAAACACTCGCTGACAGCTACGATATTATTTGGTGGCAGTGGTGGGATTCGAACCCATGCCTCCGAAGAGATTGGTGAACAGATTATCTATTATGAATGGTACATGAACTATTACTGATGTTGGTGTTAGAGTCGCCTCTAAATATGGATGATATAGCATGAGATTCCTGTCCTGAAACAAAGGCTTCAAACCATGTTTATGTAAGCCTTGACTGATTATTTGACGTAGATCGTGAACTGGAAGTAAGTTAATGGTGATCTTGCCATTACCAGCACTTGCAATACCATTCATCAAAGCTTGATAACGAGCCCAGCTTGTGTCTAACTGAAGTATTATTATGTCAATATGTTCCATGACTACTGAGAAGTGTTGAAAAAGTGTCAGGTTTCCTTCAATTGCATTTATTTTGTCCACACTCTCTTGCGTTATCCTTTCTGCCTTTTTGAGATTTTTCACAATCGTCATCATTGGCGTGTTTTGACTGTCAAGCACCTTCTGTTGATATGTTAACACCTAAGCTATCTTATACAATTTGTCGTTTATTTCTTGACGATCTTTTTTCCATAGCCAATCCAAAAATATTGCCTAGAATTTCACCACCAAGGTCGAACAAACCGCGCCTCTCACGTGTATGTGTGACATTGTTCATGTACCTAAGTGTCTCAGTTCCATGAGATGGGATATCTTGGATCATGATGAGCATGGTAGTTATTGCGTGTCCTGATTTCCACTTTGCTAACGTAATGAATTCAGTCACTTCCTTTGTGTTATGAGCTTCTGAAGCAGAACTTCTTATCATTGCTTTTACTGTCCTCAGTGGCATTGCAATGTTCTCCAGCATTACCTGTAATTCATATAAGATATCCAAACTAATTTCAGTAATCATGATATTTTTCACAATTGCTGTTAAGGCCACTGTGGCTATAATGTATCCTTGCCTTATTTTATGTTGAGAGTCTATGTGAGCTGATCCTCTTGCTTTCACAATTGCTGTTAAGGCTGTTGGGGCTATCAGGCACCATTGCCTTATTTTATGTTGAGGGTCTAAGTGAGCTGATCCTCTTGCTATACAGATGAGAATCCATGGCATAAGTCCCCTCATCGTTACCTACCGAAAAAAAAAGAAAAAAAAATCTATTCATTAGCTAATCCAGTCATGTTGAGATCGATAATAGTGATGATGCGCATTATAAACAACTTTGCTCGTTGTTTCACTTACAGAAGGAGTTTAAATCGATACCTAGATCATGTAAATGCTGTATTGTTGCATTTGTAGCAACAGTTGCATCTGTTTTTGGTTGTTTGTTATGCGATCTTAATTTATTTTTGTTTGTACTGATTTCTTCTAGTTTATTTTCATCACTTGTGTTCCGTATTTTGGTGATGTCTGGGGTTACGTAATTGATGGCTGTATTCCTTGAGACCCTTTTTAAATAATCACCATGAATATACTTTTTATCGCTAGTCAACAGTGACTTAATTACTACCTTGTTGCCTGTCTTCGCAATTACTCTGTTTGGGCTATCAAATACCGTGATACAGTAGTTTATTGTCTTTAGTGTGAATGATACCATAAACAATGTCACCTGTCTGATAGCTGATTGTTTTGTCTTTTGATTATATGACTCCGTCATTTCATCCTTGGACATCGCTAATTGTTTCTTCACCATTTTGTGTATCTCCTGAAATTCACGCAATCGAAGTTTAGGATAATCATCATAATTGTATGCAGGCAACTGTTCACCGTCCAGAATCTCAAACGGTAATTTTGTGTCTGTCCCATAGATAGTAAAATGGGGTGTGTCTCATATAGACTCGTTTAATGTACAATTAATTGATACTTCCACCCGGGAAATCCAATCATCCTAGAATGCATAATTTTCATTGAGAATGTGTCAAAATAAATCCAACACTTTTTTGTTTCGACTCTCTACCAACCCAGTGTATCCTGGGTGATAGGCTAAGACATTGACCTTTTTAATATTGTATTCTTTACATGTTACTTGTAAGATTTCAGAATTAAATTCTCCTCCATTATCAATAACCTTTAGTGTAAATCTACATATAATATGGTCTATGATTACCCCTGCCACTGTTTCTACTGTCTTAACCATAATTGGGACCAAAATCACATATCTTGAGAAATGATCTGTAGCAACAAAGAGATATTAATAATTATCTTTAAAAATGTAACTTAAGTCAACCGCAATAACGTCCCACGGGTGGTTAGGTACAGGATATTTCCCTGTTGGTGCAGATGATAATATGTAGCCTTTGTGTTTCGCACATAACTCATCTGTCTATATGATTGTGTATGCCTTTGCATAAAGTTGACCAGTAGTATTGCATCTGGGTTTGTCTGACTGTCCTATCTTTGCCTAGATGTCCAGCATGTAGACTATCATGTATTGTCCTTAAAACATGAGGTATCATTTCATCAGGTACCACTAGTTGTCTGTTATTTCTTCTATGATTTGGTTGTCTTGGGTTGATCCTATACAAGGCATTGTCGACTATTGTGAAATATCCTGTACCTAACCCCCCGTGGGACTTTGTCGTGTTGACTTAAGTATGTCCTCGCCACTCTCCAACTTGTATGTAACTTTAGACCGCATTGGATCAAGTCTCTGTGCTTTCGATATTTCATCATGATTGGGGATGATTTCCTTTAGACCTAATGTTGTGGCATGAAATGTCGTCGTGTTCCTAGAGTATGTGTCTGTGTCTAAATTTATTTTGCCTTGTACCGGTATGTAGAGAATATGTACATTATAGTTTTCAATCGTGCATTTCCATCTTGCTCTCCTCCCAGAGAAGAATTTTCTTGGAACATGCCCACCAGCGGTTTATGGTCAGTGAATAAGTGAATTTCATAACCACATACCAAATCTTGACATTTTTGTAACGCAAAGACCACTACATATGCCTCTAGGTCTGTAGTGCAATAATATTTCTCTGCACCTTTTATTTGTCTACTAGGGAATGAAATTGGTTGATATTTCCCATCCCTAGCTTCTTGAATCATTATGGCCCATAATCCTTTAAGAGATGCATCTGTGCAAATTATAAATTGTTTTGTGAAATTAGGATAGGCCAAGCAAAGGGAACATAAATGTTTATCTTAAACTTCATTAAATGCTAGTTTTTGTTCAGGTCCTCACTGAAATACATTTTTTTTCCGAAGGTAGAATAATGTTTCTGCTATGTGAGGGTACTGTTGTATGAATGATCTGTAGTATCCAGCTAGTCCTAAAAATTGTTTTACTTCATCCACATTTGTGGGTTCAGGGAAACCCCTTACTGCTTGTATTCTCTCGGCTGAGGTGTGGATACCTTCTGCATCGAGTCTGTGGCCTAGAATTTTAATTTCCTTAAAGCCAAGTTTGCATTTAGACCGCTAAATTTTAAACCAGCATTGGCTAACTAGTGTATGAGCTCGTATAATTTCTATAAACATTCATCTATTGTGTGTGTGTTGCAATTATGATGCCGCCCAAGTACACAAAGACACCATTTCCTATCATTCCTGATAGTACACAAATCCTTAATCGATGGAATTTGCCTTGAGCTGTTGTTAACCCCAACGTCATTCTTTTATACTTATAATGCCCTGTATTTAGAGAAAGAGCAGTGTATTTGCACGAGTCGTCATCAAGCGCGATCTGATAATATCCATTAAGCCAATCTATCTATCTATCTGTCTATTGCCAGACGCCTTAATCCCGTAATGGGTGGCAACAAACAAATCGCCTTCATGTCGCACTGTCTCCTCCAATTCCGCCTTAGACGATTCCGGTGCTGTTCCTCCATCACTTCTCCCCTCTGACTTCCTAATGTCTGACATTAAAATTTCTTCAGCCGATGTATTTTCTGCCATCACTGGCCTCAGTACTAACAAGGCATATGGGCCAGATGGAGTCCCTCCTGTTGTCCTCAAGAACTGTGCTTCTGTGCTTACACCCTGCCTAGGTAAACTCTTTCGCCTTTGTCTGTCAACTTGTACCTTTGCTTCTTGCTGGAAGTTTGCTCTCATTCAGCCAGTCCCAAAGAAGGGTGACCATTCCCAACCCTCTAACTATCGTCCAGTTACTTTAACATCCTATGTTTCTAAAGTTTTCGAGTCAATTCTTAACAGAAAAATCTTAAAGCATCTTTCCTGTCACAACCTTCTTTCTGATCGTCAGTATGGGCTCCGTCAGGGACGCTCCACTGGCGATCTTCTCACCTACCTTTCAGGTTCCTGGTCATCCTCCTTTCGGGACTTTGGCGAAAGCTTTGCTATTGCACTTGACATCTCAAAGGCTTTCGATCGAGTCTGGCATAAATCATTAATTTCCAAACTGCCCTCCTACGGCTTCTATTCTTCTATCCGTGCCTTCATATCTAGCTTCCTTTCTGGTCGTTCTATAGCCCCTGTTGTAGACGGCCATCGTTCTTCTCCTTAGACCTGTCAACAGTGGTGTTTGTCAGGGCTCTGTCCTATCACCAACTCTCTTCCTTTTATTCATCAATGACCTTCTAAGCTGTACATCTAACCCTATCCACTCATATGCTGATGATTCCACCCTTCACCTTTCCTTTCGGTTTCTGCAACGTCCATCTCAGCAATTACTTCAACAAACAAGGGATGAGGCTATGGCCTACCTAATGTCTGACTTGGCTCGTATCTCTGATTGGGGTAAAAATAATCTATTTTTTAATGCATCAAAAACTCAGTTCTTACACTTATCAACCCAACAATATCTTCCACAGGATTACCCACTAATGTTTAATAATGTCCAGCTCAGTCCTGCATCATCCTTGAACTTGTTTGGGGTTTCATTCTCTCGGGATTTGTCTTGGAAAGAACATATTATATCTCTTGTGAAATCTGCTTACGAGAGATTAGGTGTGCTAAGCCGGCTCCGAATTTTCTTTACCCCTGCACAGTTGTTGACCTTGTACACGGGTCTTATTCGCCCGTGTATGGAGTACAACTCTCATGTGTGGGGAGGCTCTCCACATACAGCTCTTCTCAATAGGGTGGAGTCAAAGGCTTTTCGTCTCATTAACTCTCCTCCTCTTACTGATTCCCTTCAACCTTTGTCTCTTCGCCGCACTGTTGCATCTTTATCTCTCATCTATCGCTACTTCAACGGTCACTGCTCCTCTGAACTGTCTGCTTGCATCCCTCCACTGCTACGACGGGCTCGTAGTACCCGTCTAGCAACAAAGTCTTATCCCTTTTCTGTCCAGCTCTCTAATGCAAGAGTTAACCGTTACTCCCAGTCCTTCATTTATGCAACTGGTCAACTCTGGAACTGTCTCCCTCTGTCTGTATTCCCTACTTCCTATGATCTCCAGTCTTTCAAACGCAGTGTCCAGGCATCTAGAAATGAATGGATCTTGAATTTGGCTCTCTTTCATATTGTTTTTTTGTTTTTTCTTGGAAGGAACAGTATGCGGGCCCATGGCCTTTGGTTCCTTCTTCCTTGCATTAAACAAAAAATATAATTGCCAAGCTCCCAGCTCACACACCCCTCCCTCATATACCTCTCCACTCCATTCCTCCACCTCATCGTTTGCCTCTCCCTTCATCTACCTCCCTCCACCTCACTCACATACACTCTACTCGTCAGTCTCTCACTCTCCGTCCTCTCCACATGGCCGAACCACCTCAGTGTATATCTCCTATCGCTTCCTATCACATCCACATCCACACCACAATGATCCGCCACTTCCTCATTTGTCAGTCTGTCTCTCCATGTGACTGCAGAAGTTCCTCTCAAATAACTCATTTCCACTGCTCTTACTCTTGACTTCAGAAACTCCAAAAAGGTCCAGGATTCACTTCCATACGTTAGAGTTTGTATCACAATACTGTCATGTAGTAGCTTTTTTACTTCCTTGCTTACTTCTTTGTTTCTTATCACTGCTTTCAAGGAAACAGCAACCATTCTTCCCTGTTGTACCCTTTCAAGCACTTCACCCTCTAAACTTCCATTCTTACTCATCACACTACCCAAGTACTTAAACGGACTCACATTTTCTTCTCATCCAAACCCACTGTACATTCGCTGACTTCACTTCTCTTGAAGAACATAACTTTACTCTTCCCTACATTCATCTTTAGATTCCGTTTCTCACACACTCTCCCAAACTCATCCACCAAGCCTTGCAGCCCCCCTTCGTCCTCAGTTAACAACGCAGTATCATCTGCAAACAACAGTACAGGGAGTTTCTAAACTCTGCCCTCTCTCACTAGGGGCACTCCAACATCCACTGCCCTACTTTGTATCTCTTTTATAACCCCATCCATATACAGACTGAACAGCCATGGAGACCTGACACATCCTTATTTCAATCCAACCTTCAAATAGAAAAATTCACTCAGTTCACTATCCACACGCACTGCTGCCTTAGCACCCTCATACATAGTCTTCACGGCCTTCAATAGCTTCCCATCTACTCCATATATTCTTAATACTATCCACAATCCTTGTCTATCCACCCTGTCGTAATCTTTCTCTAAATCCATGAAGGCCTCATACACCGTCTTTCCCTTCTCTAGAAACTTTTCCACTAAAGATCCAAGGACGAATATCTGATCTACACAACCTCTTCCATTCCTAAAACCCCTGTTATTCTCCGACTAATTCCTCTGTTATTTCGCTAACTCTGTCAGTAAGTATCCTACCATATACATTTCCTATTACACTAAAGATGACAAATGCCCCTATGATTACCACACACTTTTTTTTTCACCTGTTCCTTTGTACAGGGGAATAATTATACCTGACTTCCAGTCCTACAGGACTGTAACTTCCTCCCAGGCCAATCTGCACATCTTCCACATCCATTCTGCTACTATCTCTTCCCCATGCTTCGGCATTTCACCACACACCATCAATTCCTGGGGCTTTCCCCATTTTACCTTTCTTCATTGCTTCCACAACTTCCATCCTACTAATTTCTTCCTCTCTTCTCGCATCCCTCCTTTCCCCAGCCATTCCCCAGCCACTGATACTTACATTACTTTCATTCTCTACGTTAAACAATTCCTTAAAGTGTTCACTCCATGTGCTCACTTTTTCTCCAATCGCAACTAGTAATCTACCATTTATATTTGTCAATCCCCATCTAACTTCTTTAGCACCCTGTCTAACTCTCTTTACATCTTTCCAGAACAATTTCTTACATTCCCTCCACTTCACTCTCAATTTCCTTCCAAATTCCTCACCCACTCTCTTCTCTCTCTCTTACTAATCTTTTCTCCTCTCTCTTCCTCTCTACAAATAACTCTTTCCTCCGTCTCTCAACTTCTTCCACGCCCATGCTTCTCATCCAATCACTATATGCTTTATTCTTTTGAGCCACAGCCTCTCTCTCCTCTTCGGTCCTCCATGCTGTTCCTTGCACCCCCTTTTGTTTTCACTTCATCCACCACACCACCTCACCTGCTGCACAGATTTCTTCAGTGAATATCTTGCGCACACCTTCCATGTCCCCCATCTGCTCCAATCTATATTTACCCAATCGCTCCTCCACTTCCCTCTTATATTCTGCCTTTTTTAACCTCTTGTAACTTTTCCACCCTCCTTGTAAGAAGTACTTCCTCCTGTCCCTTCCCTGTTCTACAGTATTTCTCCATTTCTTGGTGGTCAGAATGTCCACTCCCCCATCCCCTATATACTCTTGCATCTATTACACACCTTCACATCCTCTCATCCACACATACCTTTTTTTTTATGCTAGGAAGAAGGAACCAAAGGCTAGGAGCCCGCAAACCGTTCCTTCTAAGAAAAAAAAACAATACAAAAGAGAGGCAAAATTCAAGATCCGATCATTTCAAGATGCCAGGACACTGTGCATTTGAAAGATTGGAGATCATAGGAAACAGGAAATATAGATAGACGGAGACGGCTCCATAGTTGACCTGTTTCATAAATGAAGGACTGAGAGTATCGGTTAACTCTTGCATTAGAGAGTTGGACAGAAAAGAGAAGAGAGTTTGTTGCTAGACGGGTGCTATGCACCCGTTGTAGAGGTAACGGTGAAGGGATGCAAGCAGACAGTTCAAAGGAGCAGTGACCATTGAAGTAGCGATAGAAATGAGATAAAGATGCAACTGTGCGGTGAAGAGACAGAGGTTGATGGGAGTCAGTAAGAGAAGAAGAGTTAATGAGACGAAAAGCCTTTGACTCCACCCTATTGAGAAGAGCTGTATGTGGGGAGCCTCCCCACACATGAGAGTTGTACTCTAAACAGAGGCGAATAAAACCCGTGTATAAAGTCAACAACTGTGCAGGGGTAAAGAAGGTACGGAGAGAGCTTAACACACCTAATCTCTTTGAAGAAAATTTTGCAAGATGTGTAATATGATCTTTCCAAGATAAGTCTCGAGTGAATGAAACTCCAAGCATGTAGGATTAAGCTGGATATTATTAAACATTAGTCGGTATTCCTGTGGAAGATTTTGCCGTGTCGACAGGTGTAAGAACTGAGTCTTTGATGCATTAAAAACAACAAGATTATTTTTACTCCAGTCAGAGATACGAGCTAAGTCAGACATTAGGTGTGCCATAGCCTCATCCCTTAGTTTGTTGAAGTAACTGCTGAGACGGAGGTTGCGGGAACTGAATGGAGAGGTGGAGAGTGGAGTCATCAGCATACGAGTGGATAGGGTTAGATGTACAGCTTAGGCCATTTATGAATAAAAGGAAGAGAGTTGGTGATAGAACAGAGCCCTGAGGAACACCAATGTTGATAGATCTAGGAGAAGAACGATGGCCGTCTACAACAGCAGCTAAAGAACAACCAGAAAGGAAGCTAGAGATGAAGGCACAGATAGAAGGATAGAAACCGTAAGAGGGCAGTTTGGAAATTAAAGATTTATGCCAGGCTCGATCGAAAGCCTCTGAGATGTCAAATGCATTGGCAAAGCTTTCTCCAAAGTCTCGAGAGGAGGATGACCAGGAGTCTGAAATGTAGGTGAGAAGATCGCCAGTGGAGCGTCCCTGACGGAACCTATACTGACGATGACGATAAGAAAGAATGTTGTGATTGAAAGACGCTTTAAAATTTTTCTGTTAAGAATAGACTCGAAAACGTTTGAGACACAAGATGTTAAAGCAATTGGACGATAGTTAGAAGATTGGGAATGGTCATCCTTCTTTGGAACTGGCTGAATGAGAGCATACTTCCAGCAAGAAGGAAAGGTACAAGTTGACAGACAAAGTTGAAAGAATTTACCTAGGGAGGGTGTTAGCGCAGAAGCACAGTTCTTAAGGACAACAGGAGGGACTCCATTAGGCCCATATGCCTTGTTATTATTGAGTCCAGTGATGGTAGAAAATACATCAGCTGAAGAAATTTTAATATCAGCCATGAGGAAGTCAGAGGGGTGAAAGTAATGGAGGAACAGCACCAGAATCGTCTAAGGTGGAATTGGAGGAGAAAGTCTGAGTGAAGAAATCTGCTTTATCAGTAGAAGAAATAGCTACAGAGACATCAGAGTGGAAAAGAGGAGGGAAAGATGATTAGGTAAAGTTGTTAGAAAGGTTTTCGGCAAGGTGCCAGAAGGAGCGGGAAGAATTCGAGTTGGAGAGTTGAGAGCATTTAGTACTGATGAAATTATTTTTAGCAGAGCAAAGAACAGACTTAAGCACAATTCCGGGCAGAAACATAATACAGAAGTGATTCAGGAGTAGGTTGGCTCTGGTACCCTTTATTGGCCCTCTCCTTGTTGCGGACAGCATTAGAGCAAGCGCGATTAAACCAAGTCTTTCTCACATTAGTCAAAGGATATGAGAAAGGAATGTATGCTTCCATGCCCAGGAGAATAACCTCCATACTGTGCAAGGCACACTCAGACGGTTCCCGGCCATGGAAGCAATAATCATTCCATGGAAAATCAAAGAAGTACTGTCTGAGGGCCTCCCAATCCGCAGTACCAAAGTGCCACAGACAACTCTTCTTTGGAGGGTCCACAGGCTGTGTCGGAGCTATAGGACAGGTTAAACTAATAAGGTTATGATGGAAGGAGCCCAATGGAGAGAAAAGATTAACAGTGTATGCAGGAGGATTAGTTATTAGAAAGAGGTCAGATATGTTGAAACTCTCTCCAATGCAGTCAGGGATTCGGGTAGGGTGCTGTACAAGCTGCTCTAGGTCATTGAGGATAGAAAAGATATAGGCTTGTTCACCAGGTGGATCAGTGAAAGGAGAGGAGAGCCAAAGATGGTGGTGAACATTGAAATCTCCTAGAATGGAGATTTCAGAGAAAGGAGAAATGGATAGAATGTGTTCCATCGTTGAAGTAAGATAGTCGAAGAATTTTTGATAATAAATAGAATCAAGGGATAAGTAAATAGTGCAGATATATTTAGTCAGAGAGTGACAGGAAACCTGAAGCCAGAATATGAAGTGCTTCCTCCTGTCCTTTCCCTCTTCTGTTTCTCCATTTTCTTTGGACTTTGATTCTTGGTGGTGGTCAGAAAGTTCACCCTCTCAACCCATATATACTATTACTTCCATTACACACCATCTCATCCTCTCATCCACACAAAGATAATCAATCATTGCCTTCCATTCATTCAGTTCACCACCCACCCTTCTCATCACTCGCCTCATATTCCTATGGATCATTTTGTGCCTGATGAGGGTTTTAGCTATCACCAACCCCCTCCCGGGACAAATATCCACTAAAGCACTGCCATTCTCATCCATCTCTGCATGCACACCCTACTCACCCACTATTCCATCCACCTTCACATTCCCTACTTTTCTATTCATATATCCAATCAAAAACACTCTCTCATTCCTTTCAAACATTTCCATGCACGGATCCACATCTGTCCAGAACTCTTCTCTCAGTCTGCTTGCACGATCTTGCGTTGGTGCATACACTCACATAATCACCCACATTTCTAGTCCAACTTTATATCTTACCCACACAATCCTTGAGCCAACTGATCCATACTCTCTTATCTTCTCCTTCCGTTACTCACAGCAATACACACTCCTTCTGTTGCCTTCTATTGCCCTCTCATTCTCACCTACTCCCGCGCATATACCACATCCATACTGCCATTTATCCCACATTCTCATCTCCCCATTTAGTTTCAGTTAATCCACATACATCCACTGTCACACCGTCAAGCACCTGGATAAGCTCTTTCTTTCACCTCATCATTTTACCCCTTACATTCCATATAGCTATCAGTACCATGTCTTTTGTCTGGTCCTTAGTCGTCACCTTTAGGTCATTTCTGGTCCAAGGCTTCTTGTTCTTATTTTTAGTTAGTTGTCTTCCAGGGTGGGGCACTAACACTCCACGAACCCACTTGTTGTCACGTAGGGAACACGTGTTGGTTGGTTATAAGGTTACCACTCGGCGTTTTAAATGCTTTCCTGGTTTACAGGAAATCATTTGGCTTGCCACTCAGTGTAGATCTATCCTAAAAACAGACTACCACTATATTAACCCACCCTGTCCGTCCGACGTACGATGCACGTCGCAACATTTTTTCATGCTGAGACCCAGCCTTGAGCATTGTACATCATGCAATTGAAGCCATCATTTGCACACTTTTCAAGTTTCGCAGGAGATTTTTGGTAGGCATATGTGGAAGACCTTCCTCTACCCCCAGCCAGGCGGTGACACTGCCTGACCCTGTGTAACCTCCCCCCCTTGTGGGGTGTGCCATTTTCTCATAACTCACCTGTTAGCAGTGACCTGGCCAGTAAAAACACATAGCACCACGGTCTCTCAGATCACGAAATTCAAAGCGAAAATGATTCCCGATGTGGAGGACAAAGATTACATGGCACCGGAGTTAGTAATGAACAGAAGTAATGAGGAGGGAACATCGTCATGGTAGGTGCGGTATGTTGATGTGTTTGGTGAGTGAACAATGCTTATATTGCCTATATTATTGAATGAAAACCAGTATACTCTTGTACTACATATAAATTCGTACTAAGTAAATAAATGTCTACCAGGCTGCGTGGTTTTGCTTAAGTATCCCTCGCACATGGAGCGTCTTTTATGGAGTGCAGCTTCATAGAAAGCGGTAGCCAGGTGAGGGGCCTCTCACGTGTTTAAGGCATTTTTAACTTTAGGTGAGCACTTTCTTGCTGAATTCTCTATGTTTCTCCCCAAAAGCGGAGGTTTGAGCCAAAAAAAAAGACAAGTTGAACATTGGTTGGGTTCTGGGGGTGGGTTGTATAAAAAAGTGGTCGATATGGGGCGGGTTAAGTGCGTGGACGATGGACGCCCCCACCTACCATGAAACCAATTGTGGAAAACAGATTATTTTCTGCTCCAGAATTTTGTAGGACGTCACTAAACAATGGCATATGATATCGGTCTGGGATTATATGTTGGTTAACTTTATGGTAATCGACTACCGCATGCATTTCACCATTTTGTTTGGGCATCAAAAATAATGGGGCCAGCCACGGGGAGACTGATGGCTCAGTAAGACCAATTTTTAATATTTCATCGACATGCTGATATGGAAGGGTACGTTGTGATTGTGCTACCCTATATGCTGGCACTAATATTGGCTGTGTGTCTGATAAACGTTATTCTTGTGTTTAATCAGGTTAGTACAACCTAATTTTTTTCCATGTAATGCGACTGTCTGTTGGTGTTTTTGAAAATAAATCCAGCAGATCATTTTCTATATAAAAACTTCCTGAGTGAATCAAATTCTTTTTTATGCACTCTCTATCTATGTATTTTATCTTAAATGAAGTTCCACCTATTGCTACTTCATGTATAGGAGCACAACAAGCTCTAAAGTGCATATACAAGTTCTCTGTTGATCTGCACTTCCCCATTCATCTGATTAATTACAAACACATGAGTTTCACCATCGTTATTCACCTGACATAAGGCTTTCCACTGAGAGTCCTTTCATTTTACATGATTCTTCTAAGACAATAACAGTACCATTCTTCAATTTACTCTTTATGGTGACTTTCATATATGATTTAAGTGGAGAAGGAGGGACGTAGGAAGAGAGGAGGAAATCAGTAGGATGAAAGTTGTGGAAACAATGGAGAAAGTTAAAATGGGGAAAGCCCGAGGAACTGATGGAGTTTGTGGTGAAATGCTAAAGCATGGGGGAGAGATAGTAGTAGAATGGATGTGGGATATGTGCAGATTGGCTTGAGAGGAAGGCAGAGTCCCGGAGGACTGGAAGTCAGGTATAATTTCTCCACTGTACATAGGAAAAAGGGAAAAAGAAGTGTGTGGTAATCATAGGGGCATTTGTCTTCTTAGTGTACTGTAATAGGAAAAGTATGTGGTACGGTACTTACTGAGAGAGTTTGGGAAATAATAGAGGAATTAGTTGGAGAACAAAAAGGAGGTTTTAGGAAGGGAAGAGATTGTGTAGATCAGATATTCTTATCTCTTTAGTGGAAAAGTTTCTAGAGAAGGAAAAGAAGTTGTATGTGTCTTTCATGGATTTGAAGAAAGATTATGACGGGGTGGAGAGGCAAGGATTGTGGAAAGCATTAAGAATATACAGAGTAGATGGGAAGTTGTTGAAGGCCGTGAAGCGCATGTATGAGGGTGCTAAGGCTGCAGTGCATTTGGATAGTGAACTAAGTGGATTTTTCTATTTGAAGGTTAGGTTGAAACAGGGATATGTCATGTCTCCATGGATGTTCAGTCTGTATATGGATGGGGTTATAAAAAAGATACATGTTAGGGCAGTGGATGTTGGGGTGGCCCTATTGGAAACTCCCTTTACCGTTGTTTGCAGATGCTACTGTGTTGTTAAGTGAAGACGAAGGGGAGCTGCAAGGCTTGGTGGATGAGTTTGGGAGAGTGTATAAGAAACGAATTCTGAAGGTGATTGTAGGGAAGAGTAAAGTTATGGTCTTCGAGAGAAATGAAGTCAGTGAACGTACAGTGAGGCTGGATGAGAAGGAAATGGAATATGTGAATGCATTTATGTACTTGGGTAGCGTGAAAGGTAATGATGGAAGTCTAGAGGGTGAAGTGCTTCAAAGGGTGCAACATGGAAGAAAGGTTGCTGGTTCCTTGAAAGCAGTGATAAGAAGCAGGGAAGTGAGCATGGAAGTGAAAAAGCTACTGCATGACAGTATTGTGATACCAACGTATGGAAGTGAAGCTTGGACCTTGTTGGAGGGACAGAAGTCAAAAGTGAGAGCAGTGGAAATGAGTTATTTGAGAAGATCGTGTAGAGTCACACTGAGAGACTGACAATTGAGGAAGTGAAGGGGAATTGTGGTGTGGGTGTTGATGTAATAGGAAGCGTTAGGAGAAATACACTGAGGTGGTTTGGACATGTGGAGAGGATGGAGAGTGAGAGACTGGCAAGGAGAGTGTATGTGAGTGAGGTGGAGGGGGGGAGGGGGAGGGGGAGGCCAAGGATGATATGGAGGGATGAAGTGGAGAGATATATGAGACAGGTGTGTGTGAGCTGGGAGCAGGGCAATGAAATGGCGGGGGACAGGGCGACATGGAGGCGATTTGTTTGTGGCCATCCCTTACGGGATTAAGGCGTCTGGCAATAGATAGATAGACAGAACTACATCATTGGTGAGTTGTGTGGGAATTAATGTTGGAAATTTACTGTCATCTCCATCCCATGGTAAAGGGGATGGTAGGGATGGGAATATGTTACTCTCGTCAGGCTGAATCGTTCTGCTAAGGTGTCTGATCGCTCTAACTCCCTTCGATTTTCTATAATTGCCGGGTAACATTTCTGGCGAAATTTCCTCTATGAATTCGTTGTCATATTCTATTCCGTCTATGTGTGAGACAATACGATATTCTCTTTCCTAATGCTTCTCAAACCCAGTAACATGTTAGCTCCATTTGCTAAGTTTTCTCCTATATAGAAATTAGTTGTGATTCTTCTCGTAGCGTCTGTAAATTTGATGTCTAACTGTATCATGCCCTTTGTGGTTATTGTTTGCCATCTACATCATATAAGTCTAAAATAGATTCCTCCACGAAGGTTGCTTCCTTCTTATTTCTAAAAATCCTCACTAACTCCCCTTGTGTTATTAAATTCAGTGGTGAGCCTGAATCCAAGAAAAAAAAATCTTTTGATACTCACAGCAAGCGTACACGAAGATCGGTCATTTCCGTGTATGCTTCTGATATGCACTCTAGGATTGTTTTTCTTTATGTATGGTCATTTTTTTTTTTTTTTTGTAGTGGCATGCCCTTCCCCTGACTTGAAAACAGATACTAACCTTTCAACTGTTTTGCAGTGTGACGTCCAGTGTCATGAGTTTTTATGCTCTCTGCAGTATGGCTGCATCCCTTTCTCTTTATCTTCCATGTGTTTAATATAACATTCAGAATTCAAGTGACCGGGATTCACACAGTAATAACACAGAGTAGACCTATCTCCCGAATGTGACCCATGAGATGACTTTCCATATTTCGGTTTTTCTGTGGAACGGTTTCTGCTTGGACTACGTGCAAATTTTTTAGGCTGCCTGTGGCTTGGTGTTAGGGAACGCTGCCTTGATATCAGATATTATTTTCTTTGTCTGTTCTCAGGTCGCGATCGTTTTTGTTCCGTACTTGGGCTAGATGTATTCATGCTGCTACTGTGTCTGTAATTCTCATCCTGGTTGTACTGGACTGTGATATTTCACTCACCCTGCTTTGCTGGAATTCATCTCTACCTCGTTCATAAATCTAATAAACATATTCCTGGGGTTTAAGCAACGGTTTAGCCATCTTTAGTACACTATCAGGTAATTTACACAATGCAAATACATAACCAAGGATGTCTACGAGATGCATTTGTGACATCTTCCCTTCAGCTGTACCCCTTTTTGAATTCTCTGTACTGGCTAACAGCGTTCTCTTAATTGTGGACACATCTGCTGTTATTTTACCTAAGACAGGGATTGTGGTATGCTGTCTTATTAGATCCATGATCTTATATAATTCTGAAGTTATTCTTGGCAAAAAATTTATACCACCAGGAAATTTCTTTAGGAATTCTGTTCTAAACTCTTCAGATGTATGAGTTAGTAAGAGCTTATCAGATCTAAACAGATCACAAGCTGGGTGCCTTTCTTGGACAATTCTTGATGAAAAAACAGCTATAGTGTCATTCTCATCTCTTATATGTGTTTTAACAAGAGGTTACTTACATTCATTTAGAAGCGTTATTACATCAATGCGGTCCTTGTCCGTGTCTCAGAATTTTGTGAGATTTTTATTCTTATAGTACAGATATACTTGATGTGGGGAAGTTGAAGCTGTTGTGTTAGTTCCGCCCGCCATTGTGTTTGTTTGTTTAGTCAGATTCACTAAGTCCTTTGTTGTTATGAGAAGGAATTGATGCGTAAGTATTTCCGGACCTATGTGTACTATTGAATAAGTTTTCATAAGTATCTATGACAGATTTATAATCTTCGCTTTCTACGTCAGAGAAAACTGTCCAAGAAGCATCATTGTCCTTAATTCCTCTCACAGAAGTGTTTGTTTCTTGAACTTTTGTTCGTAGTGCCGCTTTCCTCTCGTTCTAGTAACTGGTAATCGTCACTGGGTAATTCAACTGCTGTTTCCTCTGGCAATGAAGTTGGTGTTGTTTGAAACATCCCGAAATAACACTAATCGCTAATTAAGAGGCACATTTTGCTATGGAATGTTGTCAAGTTGTACTCATTAAATACTTATTACATGTATGTGCTAACCGTACAGATAGCAACAGCGGTTAGGATTAAATGAATGTTATCTATCTATCTATCTACATCTATATCTGTCTATCTATCTATATCTATATCTATCTATCTGTCTATCTATCTATATATCACTCTATCTATCTATCTATCTGTCTATATAGTTGTTGGTACTAGTATTTAGTAATGGACTCAATATGGATAACTGAAGAAGGTGTATGTATGTACGTCAGTTTGTATATAAATGAAGTGGTATGTGTTGCTAGAAAGACTAAAATGTGGTAAAAGTAAAGAATAAAATGGCTTGTGAAGGGTTATCAGGGTCAGTTGTGTTTTGCAGACTCAGGTCGTAACATCATTCATGCCTGTTTGACTTTTTTTTCTCTCTAACCTTGATATCTTCAACAACCCTATCTTCATTGTTACTTAGTTTGACTCTTGTAAATATGATAATTGTAGTTTTAATTTTTATAAAGCACATTTTATATCTTTGTGCAAAGTGTTTATTTATCACTTTTGTAGTATCAATACATCACTATAGGATAGTGGTGATATTCGTTTGTGAAGTTATAAGCAAAAAAATAGTTGTATGTTTAAGTTCACTGGGAGAAATAGAGTAAAAGTACGTTCACACACTAGTAGGTACAGGATGATGTGATAGTTGCTTTGCTGGCGTCACCATGCCCTGTCACCCTCGAACACAGCGCCGTGGTGATGGAGCAGCGGTGAGTAATGGCAAGTGAGGTGAGTGATGAGTCAGGGCTGGTGATTGCAGGTTCAGGTTGTTGCTCCTCCCGTCACCACTACATCAGCACCTCCTTACTCACTGCTGCGTTGCTTGTTTGTGGCTACTTCCTTTCCTCTCTTGTTGTTATTAATTTGTAGGCTTGTGATTACATGCCCAGCGTTTAACTGTAGTTTCTTACTATACGGTGCAAACTTGTAGCTGATCTTGGTTACCGTCTCACCGGCTTGTAGTTCACTTGTAGAATCGTAGTATCTTGTTTTGAATGTAGAGTTGATTCTTAAATTGTTGGTAGACTGTTAATAGAGACGGTAATCGGCTTTCACTTATCGCTGTTGTTTATCGTTGTTGGGGTTCAGGGTTGTTGGCTGGTGTATCTAAAATTGTAAGACGTCATAGTGTGTGAACTTGTAATAGTTCTTGTTTTCTGTCTTGTTAATGTAGACTCAACTGTAGATTTGTAGACGTGGCTCGTACGATTACTGCCACCAAATAATCATGTAGCCGTCGCCAAGCACGTCCAAAAATGTGTTAGACTGGAGTGATTTTAAGAGGAGAGAATGTTCAAGTTGTTCTTGTCGAGGATGGCAGGAGAAAGATAAAGATGAATCTGGGGTTTGACTGCAGTTTTATTCTCCAGAGGAAGTTATCTTCATAAGAGCAGTGCTGAGGCGAGAGCGGTTTATGCTAGTTAACTCCATGCCCTCTGTCAATGCCTTTCCCACCGGGCCTTTTCATTCTCCTAACCCCTTCTACCATGACTGGTTAGGTTATGCTTGAGGGCACGTGTGAAGGATGTTTCCACATTTGTGGAGTTACCCATCCCGTGTCATACTGTGCTGTGTGCGAAATTCCCTAGCTAGAATGTGCATTGCTGTTTCCTCCAGATCTCTCGAGCTTAGGCACGACATTCTTCAAACTTCAATATTACCTATTAATGTATAAATGTCCCTAGCTATTATTTAGTGTGTTATGATATTTTAGCGTCCTGACACCAGCACTGTCTCCTGCCTTCCACGATTTCCATTGCTTCAGGTGACAGAGTATTCTACCTTCTTATACTCTTCTGTTGTTTGTTTTATATCACAGCCAGAAGAGATTAGTGCCATCACACTTTTCCCCAGTTTGTACCTGTCGAATTAGATATCTCTTATAATCTGATTTTTTTTTTTAGGATCCTAAATGAACATCGCTGGATTTCAAAAGTCTGTGCTCAGTGATTCAGTAATGTAAAGTGATGGAACACTACTACTGATCAGAACAGTAATTAAAAGTCAAAGGGCATTAATCTTTCTTCCTCTTGGGGGAGGCAGTGGTCGGATCGGTAGAGAGTTGGCGTGCAGTCCTAATGGACCCAGGTTCGAATCCCCACTGGGGCAGGGAACAGGTTAAGGATTTAAATTTCTTGGAAAGCAGACTTTACTGATCTACCAGACGACCCGCCGACATGTCGTAAAAGTACCCCCGCTAATACCAAAACACCAGTCCTGTATGAGACGGTGGGTGTTAGCGCCGAAGTGGTGACGTGTGGAGGTGTATGGATGTAGAAGGACTACTGGGGCTTGATAACGGGCTGTAAAGCCTATGCCCAGAGTTGGTCACATAAAAAAAAAAAAAATCTTCATCTCCTCCTCCTCCTCCTTCTCCTCCCGCTTATTCTTATTCTTCAAACCCCAGCATGGTAGGCTAAGGATGGTTCGTTCCCCAACCCCTCCTATAATAAACCATCCCCTAGACTAATATTATTATTATCATTATCATAACACGGGGGTTTCAAGAATACTTCCTCAGTATCCCTGCTTGTCGTACGAGGCGACTAAAAGGGCTGGTTGTGGGTTAGTGCCCCACCCCGCATAAAGAACTATCTAAACAAGGGGAGTGAATGATGAAGTGAAAGAAAGAGAGACTGTTCAGGTGCTTGAGGATTCCAGAGTGGATTTATGTGGATTGATTGAAACTAAATGGAGAGTGAAAGAGTGAGAGAATGAGAGTATAGTTTAGGAATATGTGTGGGAGTTAATAAGAATGAGAGGGCGAGGGAGTATGTCTGATGATAAGCAAGAAGTGGAAGGAGAATATAAGAGAGTATGGAACAGTGGATGCAAGGATTGTATGAGTGAGGATGAAAGTAGGTATGCAAGCTTGGACGATTCTATGGGCATATGCGCCGACAGAGGACCGAGTGGAAAGAGTGAAAGATGAGTTTTGGGCGAGTGTAGAAGCATGTATGAACATGTTTGAGAGGAGCGAGAGTTTTTTGATTGGAGACATGAATGGCAAAGTTGGGAATGTACGTGTGGATGGATTGATTGGTCAGTGGGGTATGCCAGCTGAAGTAGATAGGAATGGTGGTGCTTTGGTGAACATCTGTGCTAGTAAGGGGTTGGCAATAGCCAACACTTTCTTCCGGCTTAAGATGATCCGCAGGTATACGTGGAGAGTCATTAGGAGGATGGACGGTGAACTTGTTGAACGAAAGGCAATGATAGATTACGTGTGTATGGATGAGCGAATGAGAAGACAAGTGTTGGATGGGGGAATGGAATCTCAGACCATCACTTAGTGATGGCCAATTTGAGGCTGCAAAGAAAATGGGTGAAGAGACGAAGGGGAGACAGGAGGAAACAGCTCCTGTGAAAAGAGTGAAGTTGCAAGAGAGTAAGAAAATAGCAGAGTATAAGAGCATAGTGGAAGAGAGATTGGGAAGGTATGAGTTAGAGCAGATGGAAGGGGTGGAGGATGTATGTAAGATTTTCACGGAAGAGATAGGCGCAGCATGCGAGGTAGTTTGTGGAGTGAGGAGGAGATGCAGGGGTGTGCAAGGGACAACATGATGGAATGATGGGATGAAACGAGCTGTGGAACAAAAAAAGAAGGCATGTAGTGAATGGCTAGCGAGTACAGGTAGGGGAGAAGATGAGAGAGAGAAGAGAGAGGTATATGTGAGCTAGAGAGGGGAGGAGAAGAGATTTGTGAAGGAGAGTAAGAAGAAAGTGGATAAAGAGTTTGGGAGGAATCTGAGTATAAAATGGAGAGAGAGTAAGAAATTGTTTTGGAAGGAGGTAAAGACAGTAAGACAGTGTGAAAGGGGATATAGTAGGGGAGTGAAAGATGGGAATAATAGATTGCTGATGGAGAAGAGAGAGAAATTGAGGAGGTGGAAGGAGCACTTTGAGAATGTGTTGAATGTAGAGAGTGAGAGCAGTGCGAGTATAAATGGCTGGAGAAAGGCTGGGAGAAGAAGAGGTGAGAGGAGGGAGGAAGAGATCAGTAGGGCGGAAGTAGTGGAAGCAATGAAGAAGAGCAAGATGGGAAAGGCCCCAGGAATTGATGGAGTGTGTGGTGAAATGCTGAAGTATGGGGGTGAGATTGTTGTGGAGTGGATATGGAAGTTGTGTAGATTGGCTTGGGAAGAGGGAAGGGTTCCAGAGGACTGGAAATCAGGTATAATTGTTCCTTTATACAAAGGGAAAGGGGAGAGAGAAGTATGTGGTAACCATGGGGTATTTGCCTTCTTAGTTTGATTTAAAAAATATTGGTAGAATACTTATTGATAGCATCCGGCATATAACAGAGGAGCTAGTTGGAGAAGAACAAGGGGTATTTAGGAGCGGAAAAGGATGTGTAGATCAGATATTTTTTCTATGATCTTTACTGGAGAAGTATCTACAAAAGGGAAAGAAAGTGTATGCTGCCTTCATGGACTTAGAGAAAGCTTGTGACAGAATAGATAGGCAAGGTATGTGGAAGGTATTAAGAATGTATGGAGTGGAGGGGAAATTGTTGAATACTGTGAAGAGTATGTACGAAGGAGCTAGGGCTACTGTGCGAGTGGTTGGTGAGCTGAGTGAGTTCCTTGATCTAAATGTGGGACTGAAACAGGGTTGTGTGATGTCTCCTTGGATGTTTAATATATACATGGATGGGGTTGTAACGGAGGTGCAATGTAGGGCAGTGGATGTGGAGGTGGCTGTAATGAATGAGGGTGAGATGTGGAAGATTCCGGTGTTGTTGTTTACTGATGATACAGTATTGTTGAATGAAGATTAATGGGAGTTGCAAGGTTTGGTGAATGAAACTGGGACAGTGTGTAAGAATACGAATTTGAAAGTCAATGTAAACAAGAGTAAAGTTATGGTGTTTGAGCGGATTGAAGTCACAGAATGCACAGTGAGGTTGGATGGTGAAGATATGGAGAATGTCAGTGCATTCAAGTACTAATTGGGTAGTGTGAAGAGTAAGGATGGAAGTTTGGGGGATGAAATACTTGAAAGGGTACAGCAGGGAAGGAAGGTTGTTGGTTCACTGAAAGCAGTGATGAGAAGTAGGGAGGTGAGTATGGAAGTCAAGAAGTCACTGCATGATAGTACTGTCATCCCTACCCTGACGTATGGAAGCGAGGCATGGAAGGGAACAAGTCAAGAGTGAGAGCAGTGGATATGAGTTACTTGAGATGAGCATGTGGAGTGACATGGAGGGACAGGTTGACGAATGAAGAAGTGAAGGAACGTTGCGGGGTGGATGTGGATGTGGTTGAGAAGATTAGGAGAAATACACTGAGGTGGTTTGGACATGTGGAGAGAATGGAGAGTGAAAGACTGACTAAGAGGGTGTATGTAGGTGAGGTGGAGGGAAGGAGAGGAAGGGGAAGACCGAGGATGAGGTGGAGGGATGGAGTTGAGAGGTATATGATGGAATTGGGAGTGCTGGGGGGAGGGTAGGCAAATGGTGGGTGACAGAGCGACTTGGAGGCGTTTTGCCTGCGGCCACCCTTTGCTGGATTGGGGCGTTGGGCTATAGATAGATAGATAGATAGAAAAGTTATGGCTATTGAGAGTGGAGAAGATTCACAGCATGCTGTGTTTGTGAAGAGAGAGAGGCTGGAAGCAGTGGAAGATATTAGGCACTTTGGTGCAGTGATAATAAATGTATAATAAACGTGGAAAGCAGAGTGGCTCAAGGAAATAAGGAGCCTAGTGCCACAGGCGTATGACGCAGGGGGTCTGAGGGGCGGCAGCTTCCCCAGGAATAGGAAAATGTGTTATTCACGAGAAAAGTTGAATTTCAGAGCAGTTGCTTCCGATGGTGCACCTGAACCTTTGAAAGGAAGTAGGGTTAAAGCTTTTTGGATCGTCCCAGTATTTCTTTTCCCCACTATTAATTTCTTGTCCTCCCTCCTACTTTTCATGCATTTAATAAGTGGATCATGATATTTTAAGCATATAAATGTCTTAAATCATTATTATATATGCGTATATATTCGTGTGATATGCATATTTAATAGTACTGCTTTGAAGATCAACGCAGCTGCGAGCATTTGGAGGGCAAAACTTCTCCCACTGTGAAATGCTTTCCCTTATTATTATAGATAATGATAGGGAAGCCTTCGCACGGAACCAAGGAGTGAGTACAGAGGCTACAAGATGATTGCATGAGAGTGTATTTGTCTTCACATTACTCGTACTGTATGAGTGTGAGCCTTGAGAATGGCCGAGTATCAAAAGTCAAGAGTGAGAGAAGAGGAAATGGAATGTGTTTGGGTTTTGTAGACCGACTACGATACGAGATGCAGAAATTCATAACACAAATGGCGTTAAAAAAAAAGTCAGTTGATGAACGATTGGGTAGAAGAGTGGTGATATGATGTAATGCTTAGGCTATACAAAGGACTAGTGTAAACAGGCAGTCAAGAGGGTATACAGGAGTGGGTTTGGGGGTAAGAGGAGTGGAGAACCTAAAAGAAAGCTTTTGTACGTTCAAAGACTCAAGGTTGGGGTCCGTATTCTTTCCAGTTGAGGAAGTCCCCTAATACATTTACCTAAGCAATTGATTTTGCCCATTACACCTTACTGTCCTATATAGCCGTAATCTGCATATAAACATACAAAAAGATATTAGTTATTAAAAAATGAAATGTCAAGGAAGGTGTCAGGGAGCTTCCATAACCAACAAGAATACTGGCCTTGGCCCTAAGATGGTCAGGGAGTATTACATGACCAAAATACACATCTCTGCCTCTTGATGATTCAGATTAATGCACATATCACAAAATCTTCACTTCGACAGGTGTCGTTCATCACAAGACCAAAGGAATTCGGAAAAAGAATGAGTCCATTGATTATTGGGAACCATAGACCAACCATGTGGAAATAATAGAGCCCGCTGAAAAAAGAAAAAAGAAAAAAAAGAAATAAGAAGCAATGACACGAAAAGATCAAAAAAAGAAAAGAAAAGAAAAGAACCATAGAAACGCAATCAAACTAAATGTTTGATGATCTGGATCCAGTTGTGGAAAATACTTCAGTATGCTCCTTTGAGCTTAACATAGGAAGGTTATTGTTATTTTTGCAGTTTATTTCACATTGTTTAGTTGTAATATATATTTTTTTCTTTTTACAGAAGATGAACAGAAAAAAAGAAAAACCAATTAAATGAAAAAATCCACACATATATTACAGGTGTCATATGTTCTTAAAACAAAGGCAAAGGCTTTATCAGTCTATGAGATATAATCCCTAGGAAATTCGGAACAAAGCCAATTGAAAACTACAGAAAGTTTTATAATATATAATTTAGAGTATGTCACGTAAAATTTGTACTGTTATATAATTTATATTTGAGTTTCGAATGTAGATCTTGAAAGAAAATTTTAGGAACATACTATCGATGTTTGAAAATTAAAGCTGGCATCATTGCTCGAGACCCCACAAAACTGCACCACTTGACGGACATATTCTAATACAGAATAATTTTAATCTTTCTCTCCAAGGTGACGACAAAAAGCTCCATGCATTCTATTATCAGAATTTGCCCAGGAAAAGAAGAGTCATTATAGAAAACCTACTAATGTTTTATGAACTGAAGAATATTTTTAGGGAGAAAAGTGTAAAGAGCTCCATCAGAGGAGGTATTCTCAGTCATCATGGTGTCAGGACACCGTTCAAGAAAAATGCATTCGAGTAGACTTGGAATCTAGCCTATGGATTCAACAATATTTTATGTTTCCTTACAGCAGCCTAGAAGGTGCAGGCCCTTCAAAGGAATCTTTCTTAAAATTAATTGTCTCTGCGCTGAGAGTACAGTTTCAGGAAATTATTTCGGAACTTTTTTGGGACAGTTATGTTGCCAGAATATTCTTTTCTCACCAACAGTGCTTTACTCCACTTACATCCATTCACGTTTTTATACTCATACGAAAAAACATAAGAAGAGAGGACAACTGCAGTAAGCCATTTGGCCAATGCTAGGCAGCTCCTAGAAGAGTAACTGAACTACTAGGATGAGATAAGGACAGCAAAGAAGAAGACTCCCCCCGCCCTCCAAACCCTGCAGCCGAAGCCGGCAGGACAAAGTCAGAAAGAACACCACGCAGCATAGAAAAACTTGCGTGGACATTTTATAGGAAAGTGTGAAAGGAGAATAGAGACTATCATAGTGTAAACTGAAGAAAGGAAAAAGTATGAATTAGTATTGGTTATAAGATTTTTTTCTTTTTTCTTTCTATACCCACCCCTTAATTTGTCATATGGTTATCTAGTGCTTGAAACTCACAATGGAAGGGGCAGCAACTACTTTACTAGGTAGCTTATTCCATTCATCTACTACTCTATTACCAAACCAATTTCTACCTATTTCCTTACTGAAACGGAATTTTTCTAGTTTGAAACCATTACTTCTAGTTCAATCCTGTAGGCTTACTTTAAATACCTTGCTAATATCTCCCTTGTTTATACCCTTCATCCACTTAAACACCTCAATTAAGTCTCCCCTTACTCTACGTCTCTCTAGTGAGTGCAGATTTAGCCTTTTCAGTCTGTCTTCGTATGACAGGTTCCGAACATCAAGTATCATTTTTGTCATTCTTCTCTGTACATTTTCTAACGAGTTAATATCCATTCTATAGTAAGGACACCAAAATTGTACTGCGTAGTCTAAATGTGGCCTTACTAATGCTAGATAAAGTTGCAATATTACTTTTGATGACCAATTGCTCACGCTTCTCGAAATACATCCTTGGACCCTATTGCTTTATTTCTCGCATTAATACACTGTTGCCTTGGTTTGAGGTCGTTACTAACCATGACTTCCAGATCTCTCTCGCATTCCGATTTACTAATTCCTTTGTCATCTAAGCTGTATTTAGTATCTCCAATGGTCTTGCCTACGTTTAGCACTTTACATTTTTCAACATTAAATTCCATTTGCCAAGTTTTAGCCCATTTGGGTAATATATCGAGGTCCTTTTGTAAGTTATGGCAGTCGTCAGTCGAGTTAATGATACGCCCTATTTTTGTATCGTCGGCAAATTTGCTGATACTGCTAGTGATTCATAAGTCTAGATCATTTATGTATATAATAAATAATAAGGGACCGAACCGAGTACTGAACCCTGTGGAACACCGCTAGTTACTAATCTCCAGTCCGACTTAGTTCCATCTATTAATACTCTCTGCTTTCGTCCTTTCAACCAGGATTCTATCCAGTCTAAGATATCACCGTCTATACCGTGTGCTCGAACCATTCTAACTGACCTCTTGTGTGGGACCCTATCAAAAGCTTTACTGAAGTCCAGATAAATAATATCGTAAGCTTTATCGCTATCTACCGCCCCATAGACCTCTGAGAAGAATGACAACAAGTTTGTGAGGCAGGATCGTCCTTGCCTGAATCCGTGCTGACTTTCATTTATAAGATTAAATCTTTCTAAGTGTTCTCTAATCTTACTGGCCAAAATTGACTCTAACATTTTTCCTACTATTGACGTTAGACTTATCGGACGATAATTCGACGCAGCTGCTTTATCACCCTTTTTAAAAATGGGCACTACGTTTGCTGTCTTCCACGCCTCTTGTTTCTCCTGAAATTAAAGAGTCATTAAATAACGTTAAAAGTGGCTGACATAATTCTTCTTTGGTTTCTTTTATAATTTTCGCATATATTTTGTCCGGACCTGGCGATTTTTGAGGTTTGAACTTATTAATTTCTTTCAATACTCCTCCTTACTAATGGTTATTTTACTAAGAATATTTTCCGTATTATCATCGTAAATATTCGCTGCTTGAGGGACCAGGTCTAGATTTTCCTTGGTGAATACTGATATGAAATAATTATTTAGGATGGAGCACATTTCTTTATCTTCACTGGTAATGTCACCTGATTCTGTTCTGAGTGGTCCTATCCTATCTTTATTTTTCGTCCGGTACATTTGATAAAAAAAACCCTTGGGGTTTTCTTTCGATTCACTAGCAACCTTAATTTCAAAATTTCTCTTTGCCTTCCGTATCTCCCTCTTTACTTCTCTATTTAAAATCGCGTACCTGTTACGTAAGTGTTCCTTTCCATGTTTTATTTTTCTATATATTCCTTTCCTTTGGCCTATGAGAGCTTTTAATCTGTTGTTTAACCATCTTAGTTCTGAATTATTCGTTCTAAACGAGTTTGAAGGAATATAGCTATCTTGGCCTCCATGTATTATATTAACTAACTCGTTATATTTCTCTCTGGCCAAACGAGAGTTAATCCCCGTCACGTGTGATACACTCCCACCTGGCACCTGACTTTCCCTAAGGACAAGGCGCTCATTCCCACCTGTTTCCGGTCCCTCACCTATGACATGGGGTTCCCCACTGACCTGGCACTCCCTAAAATAGCTATTCTCCCTATGGAATACCGTTCTCAAATAATCTCTTAATCCATCAAAATCTCCTAGACGAAAATTAGGAATGGTAGAGGTATTTTCGGTGAAACAGACATCCCAATTAAATCTGAATTTAATTTCTTCATGATCGCTATTACCAAGTCGTCCACCAACCTCTATATCACTAACGACATTTTCTTTATTAGCTAAACCCAAATCTAGTACATTATTACCTCTGGTGGGCTCCCTGATGTACTGATAAAGGAAATTATCCTGTACTACCTCTAGAAATTCCTCTGACTCTGCATCCCCTGTCAGATTTCGCCAATCTATCCTTGGCAGATTAAGGTCCCCTACAGTTATTAATAAGATGGACTGTGACGCTTTCTTGATTTCCTCCCAAAGATATTTACTATCTTCTCTTCTTAATTTTGGAGATCTGCAACAGACTGTATGGGCGATGATCTTTGATATGCTCTGCAAGATACTTCACTGCGTCACTTGAATTGACTAATAATTACCCAGGTTTGTCTCTGCGGTATACAATAAGTTTAACCTTTTCTCTGTCGTATACAAGAAATTTAATTTCTTTCCGAAAGTTAAGCCTTTCAGAAACTTAAGTCAGTACTTTGGATTTCGTATTTTAGTATGGGATAGTAATGATTAAAAAATTAAAATATTTGTTACTGAATACCACCTGGAATATTATTTCCGACTAAAACTAGGATTATATAGAAAATAAATCAAGCCTTGAGCATGCCGTCGTTTCAGTAACCCATATCCATTTTTCATCAATATAGCATATACTTTGTGTACACTCAATACTCTGGGTGAATACACAATTGTAGAAGTCGGTAAATGAGTAATGAGATGATAAAGGTTGGTAATCACTGTTCTACTTCACTGTCATGGCACTTCTTCCTCTCAAGCATCATGCACTAATGATAATCTGTTGTTACATCTGAACACTGAAGATGGAGACAGAGGCCAATTTTAGGCGTAGTTAAGGGACTATAAACTTTTTTTTTAAGCTTTGTGTATGATCACTGTTTCAAACAAAGTGTTTCCCTGTGTAAATAAAGTGTAGACGATTTTATGTCGCATTGTGTGTACCTTTCCTATCCTCGGACACTCATTCTTTTTTCTTTTAATATTATCTCCTTTCTATAGCAACAAACTTGTCAAAATAACTGACTTTTTATTAATGATCCAGTATACTGTGTAGTGAAGAAAAAGTCTAGGAAACCGGTTTCACTTAGAAGGATATACCGTAGAATCAGCAATAAAATCAATGCTATGATAGCTATAATTGTACCCTTCCCCCGCACAAAAGACGCCTCTAGACATTAGAATTTATACCAAGAACAACTGGACAACAAATTGTAATTCAAAGGGAAGTGAGAGAGAGCAGGAGTATGAGTGATGTATTGATACATATCTCATAATTCGATTCGTAAGTCATAGACAGGTGAACAGATTGAATAAAATTATGTTGCATATTGGCTTGTAAGAGAGAAAAGTCTAAATGCCGCCGTCTTATCACCTTTCCGTATTTTCCCTTCTCATCACAAAATAGGCTTTAATCTGTTTTTTAAGAAAGTCTCCGCCTGGTCGACCTATGACACACAGTCACCTGTTTGAACCAAGATCCAACAACAAGCAGCTGTTATGCTAATTGAGCCATCATAATTCAGCAGGCTCATCTACAAAGGCAGATTAGCCGTTCAATTGTGTATTCAGACGTGCGCTTTGGCGAGAAGAGAAAGGTTGCGTCGCCTTTAAAGGTGAGCACTGTATGGGTGTAATGGTGAGAGCGGAGGCGGCGCTGCCTCACTAGCCATGACGCCCTCAACCAGGCAACTCTGCCTGCTGCGCCTTTATCTGGCCCTCGTCCCTGCCGTGGCTGTCTCCTTCACTAAATCCTCAATGCTATCAGGTGAGCCACTCACTTAGCGCAAACATAGGCCTACAGAGCACCCAGTAGTAAAACACACACCCTGCATAGCACAAGCTCTGCTAAAATTGTGGGGAAACTGGTTAACAATCTACTAATGTCCTGGTGAATTTTGAGTAAACAAGAAACCAACTCACTAGTTACGATCCAAATTAAAATAAATGCTGGGTCCCATCCACAGTTGGCCAGCCATTTAAACACTCATTTGTTAACCCATTTGTGCCCAGGGTCCTCAGTATAGGATGGAACAGAGCACTTCAAAAGTTGATAAAGAAGGGAACCCTGGGCTAGTGACCTATGAGCTTCATGACTATGGGCCGGTAGGCGGAAGGCAGTACCTTTAATACCCGTCCAACACAATGCCTCACACAGGAACCCCAGGAGTTAATGGGTTAAACTAGGGGTGCCGTGTAAGCGGGTGTCATGTATGCTGGGGTTTTCCATTAGAAAAGCTGACCCGATAACTAACCCTGAATCCCGACTCCCACTTCCCAAGTAAAGATGCCCCCATGACCCCAGCTACCCAACTAAAGATCCCTCTACTACCCCAGCTGCCCAACTAAAGATCCCTCTACTACCCCAGCTACCCAACTAAAGATCCCTCTACTACCCCAGCTACCCAA
>JAGKTI010009829.1:0-29940 GCA_018397915.1 Birgus latro
TGCACAAGAGATGTAGTGGTATTAGAGGTAGACTGCAAGATAATGCTGATTTCATGTGTGCAGTGTGTCGGGGAGAGCAGGCAGAGATTGTTAGGCGTGAGAGGGTTGAACTTGCAGGTGAGTCTCTTGAGTGTGTGGAAGAGTTTTGCTGTTTGGGAGACATGTTATGTGCCGGAGGTGGGACTGGAGCTAGCTCGGTTGCTAGGGTGAGAAGTGGTTGGAAGAAGTTCAGGGAGCCGTTGCCTCTCCTGACATGAGAGGACTCTCCTTACGTGCTAAGGGGTCTTTGTATGCAGCATGTGTTAGGAGTGTGATGCTGTATGGTAGTGAGACCTGGGCAGTAAAGGAAGATGATATTCGCAGGCTTAATTAAACGTACGGAAATGACAATGATTAGGTGGATGTGCAGTGCGTCCCAGTGTGCAAGGCCTGGGGGGGCTGGGTTTACGCTGGAAGAGTTGAGAGGTAAGATGGGACTGGAGTGTATTGGTGCTGTGATGAGGATAGGTGGGCTGAGGTGGTTTTGACATGTGGAGAGGATGGGGGATGATAATTGGGTTCAGAGGGTGAGAAGTGTTAATATTGGGGGAGGGGTAGAAAGACATGGGGCAAGGTTATTAAGTGTGACCTCAGGGTTAAGGGATTGAACAGGGAGGCTGCCAAAGATCGAGCAGCATGGAGAGCCGCCATTAGGCGACCAAGGCCGACACATGCAAGCATGTTGGAGCCTTCACAAACAAAACGAAATGAAGAGTACAGTGTACTTCATAGTTCATACAGTATGGTACCAGTATGACAGTATTAAGAATGTCTTTTAGCCGATTTTCTGCGATTTATAGCGTTTACAGTGTGCATGTACATGTACTGCCAGGTGAAAGAAAACAGATCTCCCAGCTGGGGGGACTTTGATAGTTTCCCCATCGTCAACATGAAATTGCTTATGCACAAAAAATTACAGTGCACTGAACTATACATTATGGTACTTTTTTTTTTTTTTTTTTTTTTTTAAAAAACACTTTTTTTCTCTTTTTTGCATTTTCAAAGTATTTTGTAGGGGTTAGACTGTGGATAAGTGTTATAGGGTTGGGGGGTTAGGTGTCCTTAGGGGGAACTTTTGCATAACCCTATATTTTGACAGAATACGTCAGGCCTTTGGCTCTATTACGCCAGATAATCGGGAATAGTTTACTGTACACCAAGGGAGTGGATGATGGTCGCCACCACCTAACACCTCAAATATGGTAATGTATACAGGTAGCTTGGTAATTCTTGGTAATGTTATTTCAGTCTTAGCTGTCAGATTAATTGTTCATCAGAAGTTTAGTGTGGGGTTGTTTTATCTTATTTTTCATCATCATATTTCATGCTTTGTTTTACTCCATGAAACTGGAGCCTATCAATTCATCTGTTATCAGAGGTCTATCAGTACACTTAGTCTATACATTGGCAGAAGTATTGCAGTGAAAATCTAAAAACTAATAATGTAGTAGCTCAGGATGAAAGTTTTAGACAAGATTAATGACGTAGAGGAAGAAAGGCAGACACGAGTACAGTATTTCTTGTTGCTAATACTGTACAGTGTTTCTCGTCATTGTGTATATTTTCATTTTTTCTGTTACTAGCAGTTAAATTGGTGAATGCCATTTAAAATGGAAAATTTCCAGATGGCTTCACTTGCTTTTGGAACTAACTAGGCCTGTGCTAGGGAGGGTGAGAGTAGGGAATAGTTACACATGTATCCACCCCTTTTAATCCCAGGATGGTCAGAGGTTTCCTAAATCCATATTTACAGTAATTTTATAGTATCCAGAATAAAATAAGGGTATGAAACATGTGTGACTGTGCAGGAGTTCATGAAGATAGGTTTTAACTCTTAGGTGGTCAGAAAATTCTTAATGCAGAAATCTCGAAGTGCTGTATACCTTGTGCCTTTGCTTGGCATACCAAAACCGTCCATTTCAGAGGTTATGTTCCAACGCATTGATCAGACTGTCCATCACAGTCACCCATTTTTGCCCCTCGGAATGTTGTGGGTCAGAGTTTTTTGCTGTCAAGGATATGTGAATGTAGGTGCAGTAGACCGTGTATTTACAAGGGACTGATTTGTGCTGAACATGTTTTGTGCTGATAGGTAAACCCGGACCTGCCCCCATTAAAGGGGGCCACGGCAGTTTGCACAGGAAAATCTCAGTACTGCAGTACTCCTGTCAATGGCCTTGATGTTTATGTAGCAACACCTCACCTCCAGCAGCAAACCCTCAAGCAACAGCTACAGTTTTGGAAGGCATTTAATACAGCAAGATGTTTTAAAACGACATAGGTTTTAAAGGAACTTGAGAGCGATCTAGCACTAAATCAAGTGTTGTTTCAGTAGGATAAATTAGTTTGGGACTTGAGAGAGAGGCAAAATACTGTATATGATACATTTATTGAAATAACTGGGTCTGGCCAAAAAGAAACCACCAATTTGGCAGCATTGCATGATCGTGATGAGAGTGCTGTGTAGTGGCAACTTTCAGCTTAGTCTAACACTAGCCACATCACGTCACATCACAGTCATCAAGGTACACGTGCATGAGTGAACGTGTATTTAGTGCACTTGGGAATTTGTTGCAAGTTGAACAATGAAGGATCTTGAGGAACAGCATGTTTGTAATGAGTTTCTGTGTCAAATTGGGAAAAACATCATGAAGACTTTTCATATGTTGCAACATGTTCACGGGGAGAATTGTTTGAGTCATACACAGTGTTACAAGTGGTTCCAGCAGTTCAGAACAGGAAGAACATCATTAGAAGATGGCTTTCCATGTCAAGAGACAACGATCACATTGAGAAAGTGCGTGCTGTGATTGTAAAAATCATTGCTTGACTGTCAGCAAAGTTTCTAAAGAAGAAGGCATCAGTAAAAGTTCGTGCCATATGGTTTTGTCCGAAAAACGGAAGATGCATCGAGCTGCTGCAGAATTTGTGTCGTGTCTGCTGACAGTGGAGCATAAAGAGAACCATGTCACAGTCAGTTAGGAGCTGCTTGATTGTTTGAATGGTGATGAAGATTTTCAGAAAAATGTTATAACTGGTGATGAGACACGGGTGTGCAGCTGTGATGTCAGAACAGAAAGTGAGTCATCACAGTGAGTTGAAACATTGTTACCACAAATAATAAAAAAAGACATTAGTGTCACTCAGATGTGAAGGTGATGGTGATCGTCTCTTTTTACTGGAAGGGCGTTGTTAATCATGAGTTTATTCCATGTGGTCAGACAGTCAGTGAAGTTTTACTTGGAGAGCCTGAAGTGTTTGAGGGAAACAGTGTGAAGGGAGAGGCCTGAAGTGTGGACAAACAAAACCTGGATAATGCACCATGACAGTGCACCTGCTCATACATCACTCCTTATCTATGACTTTAGGTGAAGCACGAGACAACTGTCGTCCTCTAGTCACCCTGCGTTCTGTACTTGGCCCCAGCAGACTTTTTTTTTTTCCTTCAAGTTACAATCCATCCTGAAAGGTCACCTATTTCAGATACAGAAGAAAACTTGATAAGTGTACTAAACATACGTTCACCCAAGCTCAGGTACCTTGATGACTGAGTGACGTGACATGATGCTGCTAGTGTTGGTCTAAAGCTCAAAGTCGCTGCTAAATAGCGCTCCCGTTGTGATCATGCTGCTCCGTCTAGTTGGTATGCTATTTTAAAAGTTTGGTTTCTTTTTGGACACACCTTGTATAAAAATGTGGGAGTGACTGTTCAAGCACTCCCTGGAGATGAGTTGCTGCTGCTTTGTACCGTGTGTTTGGCCTACACTGGTCCTACAGCATAACAGAGGATTGGAGGATTGGCTAGTGTCCCTGGCCATCCCCCCCCCCAGCCAGAGTTCCACTGTCAGACCACAGAGATGCATGTTCACTCCACCTAGAATAAACAAAACATTGTCTTTTTGTTGGATTTTGCTGGAACAAATGGCCATATTAACATGGCTAAAATTATGAGATGTGAAATGGTCTGTTTACATGACCACACACACACACACACTCACACACTCACACACACACACACACACACACACATCGCTCGCTGGCGCAGTGGTAACGTTCTCGCTTGCCATCTGGTAGATGGGAGTTCAAGCCTCACTCAGGTTGTGAAAAGTTTCACTGACGAAGTGGATGGTTACTGACCCCCTTGACCAAGGGGATGGGTGTGTGCATGTGTGAAGGTCACAGCCTTACCCTTAGATCGGACCATATGAGCTCTCAGCTCCCATCTGGGAGGGTAAAAGCTGATGATCATGACCAGCAAGTGATCCTGACTGACCCGGTGAATTACACACACACACACACACACACACAAAATTGCAAAAATTCAAAGGAGAATTACAAACAGACTCATGCAGAGAGCTACAAGAAGAATGAAATAAGCTTCATGAATGGACCAAAAATGGCCAGTGGAGTTCAATGTTGACAAATGCCATGTAATTAAGTTTGATAAAAGTGGAAAAAGACCAGATTGGGATTATAAGCTACACATATCAGAGAAGGAGAAGGGCCTAGGAGTGATTATCAAAAATGGACTTTCTCCAGCTGACCACATAAATGAGAAGGTACAAAACATGCACACACTTCTTGCTAATATGAGAATAGCATTCACATACTGTATATAAGTAAAGACATGCTGAGAAAGATAATAGCATCATTCATCAGGCTAACCCTGGAATATGCATCAGTAGTCTGGAATCCTCATCTCAAAAAACACATAGATCTATCTATCTATCTATCTATTGCCAGACTTCATAATCCCGTAAGGGGTGACCATTTGACTTTGAGTTATTTGTTGTACGGGGAGGGGCATTAACCCTCAACCAACCCACTTGTTGACACGTAGGGAGCACGTATCATAAGACTGAAAAATAACAAAAGGCTGCTACAAGATGGGTACCAAGCTTAAAGGATCTAAGCTATGAAGAAAGACTAGAAAAACTGAACATACCAACATTACAAGAGAGAAGGCAAAGTGGAGACACAATTATGCTATATAAATGCATCCCAGAGAAAGAGAAAATAGACAACAATGAGTATATAACCAATAGGGAGGCATCAGCAAGAGGACACTGCAAAAAAAACTGCATAAAAAAAGAGGTGACAGAGATATAAGGAAATTCAGTTTCCCAAATAGTGCAACTGATCAGTGGAATGCTCTGTTGAATGAAACAGTGTGTGCCAAAACTATTCACATATTTCAGGTTATGTATGAGAAAAGTGATTTAATACATGGGACAGTATGAACCTAACTCATTCCTAAAATGTTTCCTGTACACTGGGAAACCATTTACTACGGTGAGTGGTAACCATATAGCTAAATTGTGGTGCCTGGTGGTTTAGTGAGTAATTAAGGCGCTCCAGTCAGATTGAGCCAGTGTGGGTTTATATCCAAGGGGTGGTTGGGGTTTATTGCTCACGTAATGCCACTCAGGGATGTGTGATGTTGGTCACTCTCATCTTAAATGTCAGGACCTACTTGCCTAGCCCCGGGCTCCTACGCTTCCCATGGGGCGACATAGGATTGGATGGATGGATGGAAGTACAATTAGGTAGGTAAGAACACATTGCTCTCTACCTACCTTTTGTGTCTGTCATTACATTGCCACCACTCACTATACAGTATTTTTTCTTCTGGCAAAAGAGCTTTTCATTAAAACAAATGGTCATAAATCAACACAGCTAAAATGGGATGTGAAATGGTCTGATTATACTCAATCAGCTGGACACACACACACACATACACACACACACACACCTCATGTCTCTCACCTCATTGCCACCACTCACTTTGTACCCCTACTTTTTCCTCTTTCAGCTGTGTTTTTTATTACTTTGTGCTGTTGAAATAGTCATCTAAAGATGCTGAACCCAACTCAGTGCAAAGAATTATGTCTGCAGATGCAACTTCACCAGCTGACACCAGTACAGAACAGAATCAATACATATCATGCATCTGAAAGTAAATGTTTGCTTTCCAAACAATAAATATTTGCCTGTCACACTGTATGTACCTCAAAATTTGATGCTTTTCTAAGTTAAAGACACTTTCATAAACACTCAAACCCACCTGATGATTATGATGGACAGGTGGATGACATGATTTTCTTTTGCTGCAGAAATGAAACAGTGGTAGGCTACTTACAGTATTTACTATTTTGCACACACAAACTTTTTATTTTTATTTTTATGCCCATTGATGTTCCTAGAGGTTGAATGTATAGAATGAAGTTTCCTCGTATTGCACTACAAGTGGAAAAGATTGTATAATATCTGAAAAAAAACTGGAAAGAAAAATTAACACCCATCGATGAAACTTGTGGTATATGCCGCGCCTTAGAACTGCAGTTGAGATAAATGCAGTATTTGTAACATACTGAAGAGAACAACAAGGGTGGATTTTCTATAGAGCATCATTTGGAGTTGATGGTCTATACAGGCCCAGATGCACCAGCAAAATACTGTTAAATAAGCACTTAGACACATAATCAGTGAAAATATTTCCTTCTTCTGTCATGCTAATTCTGTGGAAGATTGGAAGGAAAAATTAGAATGGAAGATTATGTTCTTAAATCATATTGAGCTGAGAAAGAGTGATGGAAAATGGAACAAGTCTTTTGGTGGCTCATCTGGTAGGTATTGGTAGAACTCCTTTCACCTTACTGTCTGTAATTTCTCCCTAGTCTGCATTAGATGGTAATTCTGAGGTGTCCCTCCCTTCTGACGCTGCTGAATCTGAGATAAGAGTCTTCATTGACAACAGTCTTCCTCTTTACTGGATGAGTTTCATTTCTTTTTCATTTTTCTCTCTTTCCTTCTCACTCAGTTCATTAAACACAGATTCATTATCTGTCAAAGGACACAATTTTGCTCTCTTGTTTACCTTCTCGTGTACATTTTATTAGGGTGTTTTAGTTCATTACAGTATATTGCATTTATTTAACCCTCATTCACTGGTTTAACGTCTATACATGTCACAATCAGGGTGCTGCGTGGCCACTGGGTAGCGGCTATAATCCCTCTAATATCCGGACGTCCAATAACCGGACATACTCACTAACCGGACATTCTGGGCTGCCCAACCCCCAAAATGAAAAAAAATCTGAAAAAAATCAATTAATTTTTGATTTTTTGGGACCGCGTCAGTTTGAATTTCCCACGTGTGCCGATCCCCTCTGTTTACACTCGTGACGCCACTATCGGTCGCCATTATCCACTCCCCTCCTCCCTCGTGAACAACTCCGAAAATGGCGGCCGAAGTGATTGCTTTTGTGGTGATACCCTGCCTCCTACAGTGCTTGATACTGCTCTTCACCTTCTTCATCATGTGTGTGATGATGGCCCCGCCTCCTGAGAAGAGGAAGAAAGTGGTTCTGACTCTGGAGAAGAAGAGGCAGATATTGGACAAGGTGGACGCCGGCCGGTCAACAAGGCGCATCTTACGTGAGTTCAGCCTCCCTCGTTCCACCTTGTTTGATATCAAGAAGTCCCAAGACAAACTACAGCAGTACACGGCTGATTTCGCATCGAAGACCAGACGAAACGTGCAGAGGAAGGTGATGTTTACTCCTAAGTATGCAGACATCGACCGCTCCATGTTGATTTCGTATCGACAACAACGTGCTGCTGGTGTGTTGGTACGTGGCACGGAGCTGAAAGCTGCTGCTGAGAAGTTCACAAGGCTCCATGGATCGTCACTAGACCACACGGGAATTTACTGTTGTGTACAGTGCAGTGAAGTGATGTTATTCCAGTTATAAAAAAAAAACCTTGGTGAAAGTGTTGGTGAGAAGTGCTGGTGATTCTCAAGTGGAAAGGTGTGTCAGGTGCAACGTCTTCCTGTCAGAGTCTGAGATGATAGAGTGGGTTATTACATCAGGACGGCCGCTTTTTGTTCGTAAGTACCCTAACTTCATGCCTAACGTGTTTTCATCATGCTGTACATGTGTTAAAAAATTACCGAAAATGTTAATCATAATTTCCTGCTTGCTATTTAATTTTTCCATGGATGGTTCTTAAGCAAAACAGCTAGAAAAAAGGTTGAAGCAGTGAATTTCATGTCCGGCCCTAACCTAACCTAACCTAACCTAACCTATGGCTACAATAAAGATTTTCATGCCTAACGTGTTTTCATTATGCTGTACATGTGTTAAAAAATTACCGAAAATGTTAATCATAATTTCCTGCTTGCTATTTAATTTTTCCAGGCATGGTTCTTAAGTAAAACAGCTAGAAAAAAGGTTGAAGCAGTTAATTTCTTGTCCGGTCCTAACCTAACCTAAACTATGGTTACCATAAAGATTTTCATGCCTAACCTGTTTTCATGATGCTGTTAATGTGTTAAGAAGTTACCCTAAATGTTAATCATAATTTCCTGCTTGCAATTTAATTCATCCATGCATGGTTCTTAAGTAAAACAGATAGAAAAAAGGTTGAAGCAGTGAATTTCATGTCCGGTCCTAACCTAACCTAACCTATGGTTACCATAAAGAGTTTCATGCTTAACCTGTCTTCATGATGCTGTTAATGTGTTAAGAAGTTACCCTAAATGTTAATCATAATTTCCTGCTTGCAATTTAATTTATCCATGCATGGTTCTTAAGTAAAACAGCTAGAAAAAAGGTTGAAGCAGTGAATTTCATGTCCGGTCCTAACCTAACCTAACCTATGGTTACCATAAAGATTTTCATGCCTAACCTGTTTTCATGATGCTGTACATGTGTTAAAAAATTACCCTAAATGTTAATCATAATTTCCTGCTTGCTATTTAATTTTTTCATGCATGGTTCTTAAGTAAAACAGCTAGAAAAAAGGTTGAAGCAGTGAATTTCATGTCCGGTCCTAACCTAACCTAACCTAACATTGTGTTAATCATAATTTCCTGCTTTTAATTTAATTCTTTCATACATGGTTATTAAGTGCACCAGCTATGAAAAAGGTTGAAGCAGTGAATTTCATGTCCGGTCATAACCTAACCTAACCAAACCTAACCTAACTTAACCTAACCTAACCATTTTTCTGGTAGCAATTAACATCATTTACTGTATTTGATGCTTTGTACCCAATAATTTAGTGCATAAAATGTGAGAAAAGATGATTTCCATGTCCGATACTTACTTATACTGTGCTGGCAAGTTCTGAGCTCCTATTACTCACTCACCCCTAAATCATCATTTTTTGGTTAAAATTCAATAAATTCATGCTATGTATGCATTATTTATGTGAAAAGGGACCTAAATAAGTGCTATACATGTCCACTAGGGAGGTAGGAAGGTAGTTTTTTGATTAAGGTTAGGTTAGGTTAGGGTCATGAAAAACCAGTGCTGGAGCTTCAGGACCAATATCCGGACAAAACCAATATCCGGACATGCCTTTGGCTCTATTACGTTGGATATTGGAGGGATTACTTGCAAATGTCTTCCTGCTTCCATTTGAACCGGCTACCATTTCATTTCAGCACCAAAGGGTAGGAAGTCCCTCTATAGCACACAGGTGAGAGTCCCTCTTTCCCATGCTTTTGCCAGGTGTACAACGATGTCTTTAGGTTCCTATTTGTCTGATTCCGTCCACGGCGCCCGTAGCCAATTGTATTGTCCGCCCCTGCCAAGCCTCTTTCCAAGGATACTAGAAAAAGGCTTAGTGATAGTGCCATAAGGCATGCCTTAGATGCAACTGTGTCTGGTTTATCTAGTCATGGAGAAGTTATCACTTTGACAGCAAAGCTATAGTCAGCGCCGCGGGCAGACGCACAAACGCGTCCTGCTCTCTCGCCAAAAATTAGTTCTATTCCTTACATCATTACCATCAACACAATGACCTACAGAATTGGGGATACTTTCATTTGCAAGAGGAAGAGTTGATGATCAATATGGTCTTTAATTTGTTTCCCTAAGTGCTGTATTTTCTGAGATATTAAGGTTTGAAAACAAGCAATTTCCGGGAAATTGCCCGTAGTGAGGTTTTAACTGCATTAAAATAGCCCGGTGTTTGGGGGTTAAGTATCGGTATGAATATACCTCTATCTGTATCATATTTTGAAAAGTAAGTATGGGCATACCCAGGTTTAATGATGTAATTGATTAAGTAAAACCCCATCGTTAGGCGAGGTATCGTGTATAGGGATACTTTTAACATGTAATGGAGAGCGTTTACCAGTCTTGGGTTTCCCCCCATACCATGCCCAAAACCCACCAAAATGAGCCCAAAAACAACTTTGGCCTAACAGCTGTCGAGGAAGTTAACCTTAGTCTAACACCTGTAAATAACTCACTAAAACCAACAAATAAATTCTGAAAATCGTCATATATAAGTCTGGAAAAAATCAAGCTTAGTAAAGTGTACCCAAAAATGGCTAAAACACATTAATCTAAGTCTAAAAACAGTTTATAAATCAACCTAAACACACAATTTTAGTCTAAAATATCATCAAATTTGGTTAAAAAAATAAAGACCCATCGTTAAACCAGGTTTTGGCCATCATTAGGCGGGGTATGGTGGTATGTCTACCCCCCATCGTTAAGCCGGGGTATCTCATCTAGGGGCATCGTACAATATATAGAGGTATTACTGTATGTTAATGAAGGAACTTCTTACAACTATACAAAGATAATCATAAGGAAAAGTTATGTGGATGCAGTGTACCATAGATGTGTACAAGGTACCCTACACTTTTATATCATCATGTACAGGCTATGACCCATGTGTAAGATAAGAAGTAAATTATGTTACAACATTGTATCCTACTGTATGTCACAAAACAGATCCTTGGGGGACGCCATTTGTGAAGTTTTTGGTGTTCGAAGACTGACTGGCAAATGTTACATGTGCACATCTGCCTGCTGCGTAGTTTGCCAGCCACCTTTTTGTGTTACTGTGCATGTTTGTGTTGAATATTTTGTTTGTGAGGTTGTGGCGGGGGATGGCATCAAAAGCTTTACTAATGTCTAGTGTGACAAGGAGTGTTCTGTGTGGTGGCCTAGGTGAATTCATACCATCAAAAACTCTCTGTGTAAGGTCTGTAAGAAGAGTGTTTGTGGAGTGTAGTGGCCTAAAACCATGTTGTGATGGGGCTAGGGGGGTGTGAGGTGTAACTAGTTATAGTACCAGTCATTCAGTGGCTTTGGAGGGGGTGCAGAGGAGTGTGATGGGGCGGTGTGAGGAAGGTAATTTGGGGTCTTTGTTGGGCTTAGGAATAGTGATTATAATGCCTTACTTCCAGATGTTGGGTATTATGTTGTGTGAGTAGCTGTAGTTTGATATGTTGGTGAGTGCTTGTATGCCTTGTGGTCCAAGGTATTTAAGGTGTATGTTGCTTATCTGGTCCACAGGCAGATGAGTGCTTAAGGTTGCTGATGATGTGCTTCGTCTGGTTGTAAGTGAAAGGTGTGAAGTCTGGGTCTGTGGGGAACTGTTTCTTACGTCGGATGATACGTCGGTTGTTGCGATGGGGGTTTAGATGGCTGACGTGTGAAAAGTGATTGATGAGAGTGTTTGCTTGTTGTTTGTTTGAAGGTATGGTGTCTGTTGTTGTGATGGCAGCGTGTGATTGTGTAGTGTTGCTGTTGGAGAGTGTGATGCTGTTTAGTGTTTTGTAGAGTTTGCTGGTGTGTGTTTTGTGATCAAGTGTTTGGAGATAATTATTCCAATTTAGTGTTTGCTGTTCTGATATTTTATTGTTTATTTGAGTATTGAGTTCTTGTATTTGTTGTATGGTGTCATGTGTATGGGGTGTTGGGGAGTGTCATAGTGTGTCCTGTTGACTGATGAGGCCTTGAATTTTTGGTGTGAAATTGGGGTTGTGACTTTTTCTGTTGCCTCGAGGGATGTCTGCATTTTGTACAATTGTATTGAAAGTGTGCACAGCAATGTTGATGTTTGTGATGGATATACTGTTTAATGGTTCAAAGTGTTGTTCTGTTTCAGCTGTGAAGGTCTCCCAGTTGGCTGTCTTATAATTAGTGTATGTGCGTCTGTGGCGGTGATTCTGGTTTTGGTAGTGATAATGATCGGGAGGTGGCCAGAGCCAAGGGTTCTGACCACTCTTCAGGATGCTGCAGGGGCGAGGTTTGGGGAGCAGCGTGCATGACATACCCACACCCCACATACCACAGATACACATAGCTTCCTATGCAAACGACATTACATGTACACACCAAAATGCAAATGGAGCCGCACACATCCTCCAGCCTTACCTCAACACACTACACGAATGGTTCACCACAAACAGGTTCAAAATAGCCCCAGCCAAATCTGCAGTGACCCTTCTCACAAACTGGACACCAGAACACAGTCACATTGCACACCTCACCATAAACAACACTCCCCTACCACACACACACACACACACACACACACACACACACACACACACACACACACACACACACACACACACAAAATCCTTGGTGTAACATACAGTACATCAGTGTCATTTAAACAACACATCACAAACATCAGAAATAAATTATCACCAAGACTCAGTGCCTTGAGGTCATTTGCCCATACAGCATTTGGACACAATAAAGAAACCACCACCACAGTATACAAACAATATATGTTTTCAGTGATGAATCATGCAAGCCCTGCTTGGGATCCTAACCTCACTAAAACACACTATAACACTCTTCAGTCCATACAGAACAAGGCCCTAAAAATAATCACAGGCTGCACAGCTACTACACCCACAGACCACCTACACTAAGAAACGAAAGTCCTCAAAGTCAAGGATCATCTAGCCATGAGAGGCACCCAAATTCTCGCTGCAGCCTCCACAAACCCACAACATCCACTACACTACATGGCAGCACATCCACACACACCAAGGAACATCAAAACAATTCCTAGCACACGATATCTTACACAAATACTGTCATCTCTCCCCTGCCTCAGACCAGCTTCCAGAAGCATATCCATGCTCATATCACTCGCCACTCCATTCAGTCACTTGAAGACAACACACAGCTGCATGCATGGCCTCCTGATATCCATCCTTCTGAATCCTATCTCCCTCGTGAGGACAGGGTCCACCTGCCCAGGCTGAGATGTGGGCATCATCCTGCCCTCATAAGTTATCAGAAGAAGCTGGATGACTCTGTCGCTGATGCCTGTCCAAGATGTAACAGAGCACCCCATACTATTAAGTACATCATGGAAGACTGCATTGCACACAATCACCTACACCAACAACACAACATACACTCCTTGAGAGCTCTGTGGGAAAGCCCAGTCTCGGCCGTGGACTTCCTTAGGGACTTGGGGCTGTTCTTCTGGACTGCCTAGGGAACAACTACTACTACTACTACTGTATGTCACATCTTTCATACTTATTTTTATTGTGCCATATCACCAATACTCACTCTTCTTACCCTTATCACCATGATCCAGAGTAACTTCAAGACATGAGAAATGTAAATTGATTGATGAAAATGTCAGTGAGGAGGGAGGGGGAACTTACCCTTTGTGAAGACTCACAGGAGACAGACTCATGCTGCGTGATAAGCTGATCGGCATCCCCATAGCACTGCTAAGACTGCTAAGGCGTCTGGTTTCATTTGCATCATTGCATATACATGTACAATACATGTATGACAATTTTATAGGATTTTTACGTTTCATCACTTCGTACTGACCAAGGCGACTCCACTGTACAACAGTATATGTTAGTTTATGATCAGGAGGTTGTAAAAAAATTTCAAGAGGACCAAAGGTGGACTTGGAATTATTTTGGAATTTCACCATACCATAAGAGGACGAAAGGAGGGGACTGTGGAAAAATATTGGATTTTCAGTATACCGTACCAGTTAGCCATATAACATGGGTTTCATTGGTACATTTTGCACAGTTTGATATGCATGGTAAAAGTCTTGGATACATTAGTTGTGCAAATTTGAGATGTGGTTGATTTTTTTTTTTTTTTTTTTAAGAGGTTACAGTGTTTTATTAGGTATTTCACTGACAGTAGGTTTGTTACCTTTTGTATTATAATCATGAAAAAGTTTATTTTTGTTTCTGTGATGGTTCCTTCACTATATACAGTAATGCAGAATTATACTGTGCTACTTATTGAAACATTGCATTGAAAATTGATATTAATTTTTATTGAAACAATTCTTGTTCTTAATTTTAGTTTTTCCCAATTACAGGGACTTTATTATCAAGTTGGAGATATCGTGTCATTAATTGATGTCGATGGGGGGACCTACTATGCACAGATACGAGGACTCCTTCAAGATCAGTATTGTGAGAAGAGTGCAGTTTTGACTTGGCTCTTGCCCACAAAAACATCTCCACCACCTGAGCAGGGTTTTGATCCCTCAACTTATATTATAGGTTTGTTGAGAGCAGTACCTTCTTCTATCTACCATATCTGTTTATAGCCCGACACCCCAATCCAGTTAGGGGCAGCCACAATCAAACTGCCTCCATGTTACCCTGTCCCCTTCCATTTTGATGCCCTCCCCCCAACTTACACCCCTCTCATATACAGTATCTCTACACCCCATCCCTCTATTTCATCCATGATCCCCCTCCCCCTCTCTTTCCCACCTCCTCCTCCCTCACATACACTCTTCTTGTTAGTGTTTCACTCTTTGCCCTCTTCACATAGTCAAACCATTTAAGTATGTTTTTCCTTATGCCTACTATCACATCCACATCCACAGCACAATGCTTCTTCACTTCCTTATTTAAGTCTGTCTTTCCATGTAACTTCCCATATTCCTTTCAGATAAGTCATTTCTACTGCTCTCACTCTTGATTTGTGTTCTTCCAACAAGGTCCAAGCTTCGCTTTCATACATTACCGTAGGTACATACAAGTCCGGGGGAAAATAGTAGTCAGATAGATTATGTTCTGGTCAGGAGGGTTGATAGGAGATTAGTGAGGGATTTTAAAGTTGCTGGAAGCGAGGAGTGTGTGCAGCAGCACAAACTGTTGATTTGTGACATGGTGCTTAAGGAACGAGTGATGAGTAAGAGGACATATGTGCCTAGGAGGAAAATATGGAAACTGGGAAACCAATCAGTAAGGGATGCCTTTTATAGTGAGATGAGGAGAGTGGTGGCTGAACAGGAACCCGTAGATAGAGATGTTAATGAACAGTATAGAGCCCATGCCTTTTATAGTGAGATGAGGAGAGTGGTGGCTGAACAGGAACCCGTAGATAGAGACGTTAATGAACAGTATGAAGCCCTTAAGAACAAACTCTTGAGAGTTACCGATGCAATATGCGGTTGGACAAGAGGCCCACCAAGACATAAAGTAACTTGGTGGTGGGATGAGGGTGTAGAAGCCGCAGTTAAGGAGAAAAGAAGGCTTTTCCGGGAATGGAAGAAGGGTGGCAACAGGGAGGAGTACTTGGCTGCCAAACGCAGGGCTAGAAGAGAGGTATACAGGTCGAAGTCTGAGTCACAGAGACTTTTACTTGATAATCTAAATCATGGAGGAAGGAAAAATATGATTTTTAGGGTGGCAAATCATGTGAAGAGGGATAATCCGGACATTGTAGGTGAGCAGTGTGTGAAGAATGATCAAGGAAGGGTAGTGGTGAACAGTGAGGATATTAAAGATGCATGGAGAGAGCATTATAGCCAGTTGTTGAATGAGGAGTTTGACTGGGATAGGGAAGGTTTGGAGCCAGCTGATCCAGTATTTGGCCCTTGGCCTTTGATTGACGCTGCTACTGTGAGTGAGGCAATAGGCAGGATGCGGGTGGGGAAGGCGGCAGGTGAGTCTGGGTTGATTACCGAAATGTTGAAGGCCTAAGGAGATACTGGGGTGAGGTTAGTCACTGACCTGTTGTCCCAGATGATTGGCTGAAGAGTGTAATTGTAAATGTGTACAAAGGGAAGGGTGATGCCCTGGAAAGGGGAAATTACAGAGGTATAAAGCTCTTAGATCAGATAATGAAGGTAATGGAGAGAGTTCTAGAATGTACGATTAGAGAAAGAGTGAATATCGATGAGATGCAGTTTGGGTTTATGCCAGGCAGGGGGACCACTGATGCCATATTCATTGTTCGACAGCTTCAGGAAAAATATATTGGTAAGAAAAGGGAATTGTATTTTGTTTTTGTTGATCTGGAAAATGCCTTTGACAGAGTCCCTAGAGAGGTGAAGTGGGCAATGAGAAAGCTGGGGTTGGAAGAGTGGCTGGTTAGGGTGGTTATGGCCATGTACGTGGGTGCTCGCACCCAGGTAAGAGTGAATGGAGTTTTGAGTGATGAGTTTCCCGTGAATGTTGGTGTGCATCAGGGGTCAGTTTTGAGTCCCTTGTTGTTTATCATGGTGCTTGAAGCCCTCTCACGTGACTTCAGAGATGGACTCCCATGGGAGATGTTGTATGCTGATGATTTGGTGTTGATTGCAGAGAATGAAGGGGAGGCTGAGGAAAGATTTAAGAAGTGGAGAGATGGTATGGGGTACAAGGGCTTAAGGGTAAATGCAGATAAAACAAAAGTGATGATATCTAGGGTTGGTGGCAGTACAATCAGAGGAGAGGGAGAGTGGCCATGTGCATTTTGCCACATGGGTGTGGGAAGTAATTCCATCTTGTGTAGTGTTTGTGATAAATGGGTGCACAAGAGATGTAGTGGTATTAGAGGTAGACTGCGAGATAATGCTGATTTCATGTGTGTGGCGTGTCGGGGAGAGCAGGTGGAGATTGTTAGGCGTGAGAGGGTTGAACTTGCAGGTGAGTCTCTTGAGTGTGTGGAGGAGTTTTGTTATTTGGGAGACATATTATGTGCCGGAGGTGGGGCTGGAGTTAGCTTGGTTGCTAGGGTGAGAAGTGGTTGGAAGAAGTTCAGGGAGCTGTTGCCTCTCCTGACATTGAGAGGGCTCTCCTTACGTGCTAAGGGGTCTTTGTATGCAGCTTGTGTTAGGAGTGTGATGCTGTATGGTAGTGAGGCCTGGGCAGTAAAGGAAGAGGATATTTGCAGGTTTAAACATACAGAAATGACAATGATTAGGTGGATGTGCAGTGCATCCCTGCGTGCAAGGCCTGGGGGGGCTGGGTTTACAATGGAAGAGTTGAGAGGTAGGATGGGACTGGAGAGTATTGGTGTTGTGATGAGAAGAGGTAGGCTGAGGTGGTTTGGACATGTGGAAAGGATGGGGGATGATAATTGGGTACAGAGGGTGAGAAGTGTTAATATTGGGGGAGGGGTTGGGAGGAGTAGACCGAGAAAGACATGGGACGAGGTCATTAAGTGTGACTTAAGGGTTAAGGGACTGAACAGGGAGGCTGCCAGAGATCGAGCAGCGTGGAGAGCCGCCATTATGTGACCAAGGCCGACGCATGCAAGCATGTTGGAGCCTTCAAAAACGAAACGAAACGAAACGATCACAGTACTGTACTATCATGCAGCGACTTCCTAACTTCCATGCTTGTTTCCCAATTTCTTATCACAGTTTTCCTTGAACCAGTAACCTTTCTTCCCTATTGTACCCTTTCAAGCACTTCATCCTTAAACCTTCCATCCTTACTCATCCCACTACCCATGTAGCATCTCTCAATTATCCGGCTTAATTCAGCCACCCCCATGCCAGATATTGTGTAGATTCCCCCCAATTGACTATCCATTAGGTGTTGAGCCGGATAATGTGTCACTACCTTAAGCTATCCATCACAACCCTCTTTCCAAAAAATTCCCTACAATATTACTCATGATTAAAAGATTAAGATTAAGCATAACGTACAACATAGTATTGATACAGTACATATAATACAGTAATCCAGTATATAATCATAATCATACTGTACAGTACTCATCTAGTGGTGGCATCGATGGAGGGCAGAGTAGTACAGTGCACTTAATCCCATGTGGTCTAGTGGCAAGTGGCTCCTACAAAGATTACTCCAGCATGGGGATGCGAAAGGCTAAATCACAGCTCTAGGGGGTAGCCACCAGGTGGGTCACAAATGCACAACACACAGATACATCCTCACTATACAGCATCCATGGTAGAGACTGAGAGAGTGACGGTAGGCTTAGTGCATTGAGTAGGCCACTCCCACAAAACATTGTGATTGGCTGGTATGTTGTGGGGTCCACCTGCACACCGATTGGGTCCCGTGTCTGAGCCGGATGATACACCTCACCATTGAAAAATGCATAGTAGCAGTATTGCCAATTGCTTCCTGTTTCTGAGCTGGGTATTGCCTAATTTCACCGGATATTATTTTAATAGAGCTAAGCAAAAAGAGTCGGATATTGCATTGGGTAGGATATTGCGATGACGGATAATTGAGAGATTAGTGTATTAAATGCACTTACATTTTCCATTTCCTCACCATCCATTCTCACCATGCATTCAGTGACTGTTTCACTGTGTGACCACAACTCTACATTCAACTTTAGATCCTGCTTCTTACATACTCTTCCAAACTCAGTCACCAAGCCTTGCGGTTCCCCATCATCTTCACTTAACAAAACAGTATAATCTGCAAACAGCAGAAGAGGTAATTTCCAAATGCTCCCCTCTCTCACTAGGGCCACTCCAACATCCACTGCCCTGCCTTGTATCTCATTTATACCCCTTATTCATATGCAAATTGAACAATCATGGAAGCATGACACATTCCTGTTTTTTCAGTCCAACGCTCAGATAGAAAAATTCACTTGGTTCACCATCTACACACACTGCAGCCCTAGGGCCCTAATACATACATTGTATGGCATTCAGCACTTTCCCATTTACTTCATATATTTTTAATATTTTCCACTTCCTTGTCCATGCACTTTGTCATATGCTTTCTCCAAATCCATGAAGGCCACATAGAACTTCTTTCTCTTCTCCAGAAACTTTTCTGTTAAACACCATAGGATGAATATCTGAATTACACATCTTCCCTTCCTGAAACCTCCCAGTTCTTCTCCAACAAATTCCTGTTATTTCCCTAACTGTATCAATAAATATCCTACCATATACTTTTCTTATTACACTAGGAAGACGAATGCCCCAGTGATTACCACACACTTCTTTTTTTTTCCCTTTCCTTTGTACAGGGGAATAATTACACTGTACCTGACTTCCAATCCTCTGGGACTCTATCTTCCTCCCAGGTCAATCTGAACATCTTCCATATCCATTCTGCTACTGTCTCTCCCCTGTACTTCAGCATTTTGCCTCATCAATTCCTGGGACTTTCCCCATTTTAACTTTCTTCATTGCATCTATTACTTCCAACCTACCTACTTATCTCTTTCTCCCTTCTCATCTCCTTCCTACTCTTAGCCATTCCCCAACCACTTACACCCATGTTACTTTCATTCACAATGTTTAACGATTCCTTAAAATGTTCTCTCCATTTACTTACATTTTCTCCCTTCTTCACTACCAATCTGCCATTTTTATCTTTCACTTTCTTACTATCTTCTTTATCACCCTTTCATACTCTCTTAACCTCCTTCCACTTTACACTCAGATTCCTTCAAAACTCCTCAACTACTCTCATCTTCTATCTGTCTATAGCCAGACATCATAACCTTGTAAGGGCCGTTTGTTCTTGAGTTAGGGGGAAGGGCACTTACCCTCCACCAACCCACTTGCTGACATGTAAGGAATATATATGGGTTGGTTATATGGTTACCACCCAGCATTGTAAATGTTTTCCTAGCTTACAGAAAACCAGTAGGCTTGTCACCCAATGTAAAGCCACGTGAAGAGGAAAGAAGAGTAATAAAAAGTGACAGGAGAGATGGGAGAAATAAGAAGAGGGGAGGGCAGACACAGCAAAAGAAATCTCTCATTACTCTTTTCTCTTCTTCGCATTTAACTTTCTGTTCTATCTCTCAGTTTCCTCCATGCCTCTGCTTCCCATGCACTCACTGTCCTTAAACATTATGCTATTCATTCTTTTTCTTTGCCTGTCGTCCTTTCTAAGCTCTATTCCTCACATCCTGCGTGTCACTGTTTACTACTCTTCTTTCCACTTCAGGTGGCTTTACACTGAGCGACAAGCCAAGTGGTTTCCTGTAACTTGGAGTCATTTATGACACTGGGTGGTTGTCACGAATTTCCTACATCGTGAAATTGTGTATCGTAAATCGTGACATTGACTGATTTTGCGGGAGCGACAAACAATTCTGAAATCCATAGAACTTCGCTCATTCTCTTAACCGTCCACTCGTGTACTTATATTTGCATCAGATTTTCAAAACTTTCGTCATTCTCTCGCGAGTGACGGTCTTTATGTACAGACACTGCATTCCTCTGAGTGATAATTTCTGAATTGTCGTTTCCGTGCACTTGTCTCCCTGGCTTTAGTTGGCCACGCCTCTTTCACACGTCCCTTACGTTGGACACTCAAACACAGTTAGTCGTCCCAGTGACAGTCAAGGAGAGTAGAAGTGCTGTGCGTAAAGCTCGAGCGGGTCTCTTTTCTTAGCAATCTCAGAAGTCTCAGCTGTATCGGCGTGAATTCCCGAAGCTCCCACCAGCCTGGTGATCGACTGTATTAGCGGCTGTCTCATCTCTATTGATTAGTATTTCTTTTGTTTTTATTAGGCTAAGGTTATTTAGCTCAGTGCTTTATTTAGTTATTTGTTTGAGTGCTTGAGTGAGTGCATTTCCCTTTCTTGATTTTGAATAGATTCATGTAACGTAAATTTATTTTCATGTAATTAATAAATTTACAGTTCGTTTTCTTGAGCTTTGTTAAATGTAACAGTCGTGTTTGATTTCCCCACATTTAGCTACTCCAAGTTAGCACAACTCCTTATATTAATCATGACTGGTACTTAGGTCAGCTCTTGGTATTAATTCTTAAATCCGTTGTGCCAGCTAGGAGTTTGGCTCAGCCAAGATCCTGTTTATTATTATTATTATTATTTTTTGAATGTTAAGGGGTGAACTAACTTTCTCAGAGGCCAACAGTACAGTAATGCAGCCTTCTTGAGTGTTTAGTCTCTGCTGTGTACTGTTGAGAAAGTTTATAAATTCTCGACTCTAGAGAATTGGCGAAGTAAGCCAGCATAAAAGTGAAATCACATCTTGATTTCACGAGTCGATTCTCTCGTGATAATTGACTCGATAGTTATTCCTAGTGTCCATAGGCACATTTTCATTTTCCCCCTGACGGTGGTAAGTAGGTAAATAACAAGGTAATGTGGAGCCTCCTATGGTGCCCCTGTTAATAAGGTGGACTGATGCAAATGCGACATCCACCCAGCATAACCTCCACACTAATTCCCACACTTCGCCACATCAAGACACATTGTTTCACTGCTCAGGATGGCCCTTCGGGGGCAGTTGCCTGCATGGCATACCTGCAGTTGATGAGTCTGCTTGATTAGGCAGATTAGGTTGCACAACAACAATAACATGATATACAGTTGGATTCCTCTTGTGTAATATTTGGGATAATTGAGACAAAAAAGTGCATGCAACCTAAGCTACAAATCCACAGGGCAGACATAATATTGGAACTGATGGGAAAAGTATTTTTGAGACTGGATCTTACAAATCCTTGCCTTCATGGTACAATACTGTTCATTTCCCATCTATCCCAAACTTATTCAGCATGCAGACATTGTTATCAGTCATCATCATCATCATTTTCTTCGTCATTGTCATCATCCTGTTTTCCCAACCTAAGGATGTGGTGAAATAGGATCAGGAAACAAGGAAAGAGAAGTTACAAAAGTAGGAGAACTTTAAGTAATACTCTGAGTCCAGTGAAATGTACAACACAATAATTTGCATGGCATTCAAGCTCCTGGAATCACATACTGTACTGTGTAAGGCGTACCATACATAGAGCATGTGAGACACTGCGAGGAAGAATGGAATTTTGTACCAAATTTTGCATATATTTCCATAGAGAAAAAAACACGAAGTTTTTTGTACTTTAAACTCCCATAGACATTGTTTATTGATATAAAAATTCATTCTGGTTTTGTTGGAAAGGGTAAGCTGTCTTCCATCAAAACGTGACATGTAAAAGTTTCTTTTCACAGTGCAGTAGTTTCTCATTCATCCGGACATGTTCATTATCTGGACTCTGGACCTTGGCTCCATTAAACCATTATCCAAATCTGCTTGCCATTATCTGGATGTAAAAGTCTCCGAGAACTTCGATCGGCCAGCCGACATGTTCAGACATTCGGTATTGTGGCCACTGGGCTCGAGCCGTGGGCTGGAAGCAGGCTGTAACCCATAACCAGAGCTAAAATATCCAAAATATCCGTCTTCCCCTGTACTGAATGGTCAAAGTCGCGTGCTCATCTGATTGCTCCCGACTAACCTCCAGCAACCAAGTAATATGACTGTAACCCACAAGCGGTGTCAAAACATCTGTATGCATGCCCACCCAATGTCCAAAGTCGTACAGACACCAGGCTAAGTCTTTCCCAACTGTCCCTGAGATTATAACACAGACCTCAAGCCATGAGTAAATGTTCAGTGACAGCAGCTGTCTGCCTCTACCGAATGTTGAAAATCCCCTGGTCACCGTGAGTTGTGTTTCCGCATGGCTACGCAGCGTCTAACAGACCGCAAGCCATGAGTAATTGTATGGTAAAAGTGCCCGTTCACCTGTTGACAGATAGAGAGAATCCTGCCCACCGCCTCACTTCTCCCTCCCCCCCCTCTATACCATCCCGGCTCCTCCATCGCTCCCTCAGTCCCTGCCCTCCTCCGTGGTGATAACGCTGACTCATGAGTTTTTTAATTTTTTTGCTGTTTATTCATCTGCTATTGGTTGTATCGAAATTCGTGAAATCCACAGGAAAGCTCATGAAATTCTGCATCTAGACACATGCTTAACTCTTGGAAGGTGCTGGCAAAATTTTTGCACTAGGATGGTGGGAAGTTATATGGAGGTAAGTTTTACTCCTGAACACTTTATTCTCACTGCATTTCTGTACTTTTACTTATCATTTTTGTGTGTGTTATTAGCTTATCTTATAGTATAAACACCGGCGAAGGTATTGGTATACCATTTATACCAATATAATAATTTTTGTGTGTTTTATTAGCATATCTTATAATATAAACACCAGCAAATGTGTTTTATTAGCTTATCTTATAGTATAAACACCAGCGAAGGTGTTGGTATACCATTTATATCAATATAACCAATTTCTGGTGGCATATTTGGCCATGGATTTTTTTTAAAGTCCCGGGAGCAATCGCTCGTCACAGATAACTGATTTTCCAACCGTCTTCAGGTTTTTTGTAGATTTTCGTTGTTTATGCATTGTTTTCTTGATGTTTAGCATTAATATGGATAATCCTATGTGTGTTTTGATGTCTCAGTACAGTATGGCAGAATGACTGGAAAACAGTGCCAAAATTAGGAGAGGTGCTGTACATACAGTAGTGTATAGGTAGGGTGTTTTTTGGTTTCAGGTGTTTTTCTGCATGGTTTTCTTGATGTTTAGCATTACTTTGGATATCCCTATATGTGTTTTGGTGTCTAAATATGCCTGAATGACTGGAAAACACTGCCAAATTATGCTTAGGTACTGTACAAGTAGGGGTATAGGTTGGAGGTTGAGTATAAGTAGGGTCTGGGTATGGTAGGGGAATAGTGTTCATTATCCGGATGTTGCCACTACCTCCTGGACATGCCTTCGGCTCTGTTCTGTCTTGATAAATAAGAGATTACTGCAATTAGTGTGAAATGCAAAGTTCAAGCAAAAAACAAGGCCACACAAACTTTGCAGTTTCTGACCTCTCTGCCTTTGAATCACCAAAATTATATTTGCTTTCAGTGCATCAGTATCAGGTTTGTGATGGAATGCAACTTAATGGTTGTAAGTATACTGAGCTGGAGGGGGGGGGGAATAATTTACTTTGTTTCTAAAGTGAATGTAACTCAAGCAACCACCAATCAGTAATAATTAGTTTGGTGCAAGTGATAGAATTTCGGTCAGTTTGGGAAAAAATAAATGCAGAAATAAGTTCTGGCTTTATCTCATTCAGAAGCATAAACCATATGCTACATTTCATCAGAATCCTTAAGTTCCAGCACAGAAAACAACATTTGTCATGGTCTGTCATGTTCTTTCTGATATGCAAGTTACACCCTCTGACAGCTTGATTAACCCCTTCATTACCGTGCCTCCCCCCCCCCAGCCGCCCCGCTCTCCCTCCGTCAAACCGAATTCCCGGAAGTTCATGCGTGTGCGTGGGGGGTGATCGTTTATCATAAGTGCGCTGTTTTTCATATTATATTATTTTTATATTCTCAAGTACATGTTGACCACGAGGTACACTGTGCATGATTTGAAATACATTTCCTATAGTAGTATACGTTTAGGGATATATATACTTTACTAAACTTTCATTGTTCCTATAAATATAGACTTTACAGACATAAAAAGGTATATACAGTACTCATATGTTGCTCCTCGTGGCGTTGATACACTGCAGGATGTACGTTGGGAAAGTCCAGGTGAAGTGCAAACGGATCCGACAAGAGGGTGAAGGCAGGTCCTCAGGGACTCTGCAACAATGGCGAGCCTACAGGGCTGGGATTTGAGCAATTATCTATCTCGCTTTCATCACTCGTACTCTCGCTGTCACTGTCGTTTTCTGGTATATAATCATCGTCTGACTCACTCGCTGATGTCTGATTGAGTTTCATTGTCGTCAGACTCATCTAACTCACTAGCAAGCTTTGTATCAAATTCGTCATCAGTATCAGATGACGCCATGATCACGCAAAAACAGCCAAAAAAAAAACAGTCACAGCATGCAGCGTGGGGGATACTGAGGGGTTGCGGGTGAGAACTGGCTGCTGGTTGGTTGTGGGGCCTAGGAGGGTGGTTTTCATGGTAACCACGTGCTGATATGCCTAGTGCAACTATTTTTTTCTGTTTATATCATACCATATAGGTCTATATATATGCCCAAAACATTTGAAATAATAAATCATATCCAAAATACCCAAATGATGTCAATCATGGCCTGGCATGGTTCTGATATGGCCATGGCATGGCCATGACAAGGAGAATGACATCAGAGTCAGGTTGCCAGTTCTTACAACCCAAGTCTCTCTAGTAACCCCAAAACCAACACTCCTACCCTCCTATACCTCCCTGTGCTTATCAGGTTTACCACCGTAAACCTTACAATTATCGGTTCCTCGCCAGAACTTTTTCTAGGTTTACAAGCGTAAACCTTATCGATTTCGGTAATGAAGGGGTTAATATGTTCTTTGTAATTTAACTTTGAATTAATATAAACGCCCAGATTTCGAACAGAATTGACTAGATGAAGCTGTGACATGCACCAGTCTTCAAGGCCAGGGCATTATCAGTGTCGTCACCCCTTCTGTTTCCTTTGATGATGATGATCTTTGTTTTACCCTCATTCAGCTTAAGTTTCCTCCTAGCCATCCAAATCTTAATATCAGACAATAGAGATTCAAGCTTTGTCTCAGTATTGTGGATATCTGACACGTTAATGTTGAGCTGGGTGTTGTCAGCATAAAAATGATAGGACACGTCGTGAGCATTGAGTAAAGACGATAAATTGCTCATGTAGATTGTAAATAGAATTGGACCCAAAACTCATCCCTGAGGGTCTCCGAATAGAAGGGGAGCAGAATCAGAGCTAGCGTAATCGACAACCACTCTCTGAGATCTGTCCGACTGATACGACTTAAGGACTAAAGGAGTAGACTGTAGCACCAGTCGAGCAGGGCAGTACTCCCAAGGTGGATGGAAAGCTGATGACAGGGAGAGCTGGAGCTCCCATTTCATCAGCCCTCAGGACTAATTCCTGACCATTCCCCTTTGCTGAACTTTTTCTGTGCCTCAGTAACACAGAGAGTAGGCCAGCGTGCTCTCCAATACAAGTTTCTCTAACTGTCAACGCCAAACTACATGCATGCTACACACTACACTTCCTTTTCAAAACTAATAGAAAATATGACGACGAATAACCTAGCCTTGGAGTCCCCAGGGGGGGTGACCATAAATGCCCCCACCATCCGCCCTTCTCCGGGTGACGACCCTAGGAGCTGCCTGGAACCACTGTCTGACTCACTCCATTTCTATAACATTCGCGGCCTTTCCTCTAACTTTCGCTGTGTTGAGCACCACCTCTCCTCCTCTAAACCTCACATTCTCTTCCTCTCTGAGTCTCAGCTGTCTGAGGCAGCTTACAGCAAACCCTTTTCTGTATCCTCCTACTTTCTCTATTCTCATTTCAAAGCCAGAGGTGGCTGTTGCATAAATGTACGCAACGATCTAATCTCCTCTCGTGTTCCTGAACTTGATTCTTCTGAATTCTCTACTCTCTGGTTTCAGCTTTCCTGTCATTCTCTGACTAAATGTTGTTTACTCATCTCCTAATTCTACTGACTATCAAAAATTCTTTTACTATCTTTCTTCTACGATGGAACACATTCTATCCATTTCTCCTTTCTCTGAAATCTCCATTCTAGGAGATTTCAATGTTCACCACCACCTTTGACACTCCTCTCCTTTCACTGATCCATATGGTGAACAAGCCTACATCTTTTCTATCCTTAATGACCTAGAGCAGCTTGCACAGCACCCTACCCATATCCCTGACCACCTTGGAGAGAGTTCCAACATACTTGACCTCTTTCTAACAACTAATCCTTCTGCTTATACTATTAATCTTTTCTCTCCGTTGGGCTCCTCCGATCATAACCTTATTATCTTAACCTCTCCTATCGCTCCGGTACAGCCTGTGGACCCTCCAAAGAAACGCCGTCTGTGGCACTTTGGTGCTGCAGATTGGGAGGCCGTCAGGCAGTACTTCTTTGATTTTCCTTGGAATAATTATTGTCTCCATGGCCAGGAGCCATCTGAATGTGCCTTGCGCATTACAGAGGTTAATCTCTCGGGCATGGAAGCACACTTTCCTTTCTCATATCCTCTGACTAATGCAAGAAAGCCTTGGTTTAATCACCCTTTCTAATGCTGTCCGCAACAAGGAGAGGCCCTATATAAGGTACCAGAGCCAACCCACCCTTGAATCACATATTTTTTATATTTCTGCCCGGAATCTTTATATTTCTGCCCGGAATCGTGCTAAGTCTGTTCTTTGCTGTGCTAAAAATAATTTAATCCGTGCTAAATGTTGTTAACTCTCCAACTCGAATTCTTCTCGCTCCTTCTGGCACCTTGCCAAAAACCTTTTTAACAACTTTACCACATCATCCTTCCCTCCTCTTTTCTACTCTGATGGCTCTGTAGCTATTTCTTCTACTGATAAAGCAGATCTCTTTGCTCAGACTTTCTCCTCCAATTCCACCTTAGACGATTCCGGTGCTGTTCCTCCATCACTTCCCCCCTCTGACTTCCTCATGACTGACATTAAAGTGTCTTCAGCTGATGTATTTTCTGCCATCACTGGCCTCAATACTAACGAGGCATATGGGCCTGATGGAGTCCCTCCTGTTGTCTTCGAAAACTATGCTTCTGTGCTTACACCCTGCCTAGATAAACACTTTTGCTTTTGTCTGTCTACTTGTACCTTTCTTTCTTGCTGGAAGTTTGCTCTCATTCAGCCAGTCCCAAAGAAGGGTGACCATTCCCAACCCTCTAACTATCGTCCAGTTGCTTTAACATCCTGTGTCTCAAAAGTTTTCGAGTCAGTTCTTAACAGAAAAATTTTAAAGCATCTTTCCTGTCACAACCTTCTTTCTGATCGTCAGTATGAGTCCTGTCAGGGACGCTCCACTTGCGATCTTCTCACCTACCTTTCAGGCTCATGGTCATCCTCCTTTCGGGACTTTGGCAAAAGCTTTGTCATTGCACTTGACATCTCAAAGGCTTTCGATCGAGTCTGGCATAAATCTTGAATTTCCAAACTGCCCTCATATGGTTTCTATCCTTCTGTCAGTGCCTTCATCTCTAGCTTCCTTTCTGGTCATTGTATAGCCACTGTTGTAGACGGCCATCGTTCTTCTCCTAGACCTGTCAACAGTGGTGTTCCTTAGGGCTACGTCCTATCACCAACTCTCTTCCTTTTATTCATCAATGACCTTCTAAGCTGTACATCAAACCCTATCCACTCATATGCTGATAATTCCACCCTTCACCTTTCCATTCAGTTCCTGCAATGTCCATCTTAGCAGTTACTTCAACAAACAAGGGATGAGGCTATGGCACACCTAATGTCTGACTTGGCTCGTATCTCTGACTGGGGTAAAGATAATCTTGTTATTTTTAATGCATCAAAGACTCAGTTCTTACACTTATCAACCTGACAAAATCTTCCTCAAGATTACCCACTAATGTTTAATAATGTCCAGCTCAGTCTTGCATCATCCTTGAACATGCTTGGGGTTTCATTCTCTTGGGATTTATCTTGGAACGAACATATTACATCTCTTGTGAAATCTGCTTCCAAGAGATTAGGTGTGCTAAGCCGACTCCGAACTTTCTTTACCCCTACATCGTTGTTGACCTTGTACACAGGTTTTATATGTCCGTGTATGGAGTACAATTCTCATGTGTGGGGAGGCTCCCCACATGCAACTCTTTTCAATAGGGTGGAGTCAAAGGCTTTTCATCTCATTAACTCTCCTCCTCTTACTGATTCCCTTCAACCTTTGTCTCTTTGCCGCCCTGTTGCATCTTTATTTCTCTTCTATCGCTTCTTCAAAGGTCACTGTTCCTCTGAACTGTCTGCTTGCATCCCTCCACCTCTATGACGAGCACTTAGTACCCGTCCAGCAACAAACTCTCATCCCTTTTCTGTACAACTCTCTAATGCAAGAGTTAACCGTTACTCCCAGTCCTTCATTTATGCAACCGGTCAACTCTGGAACTGTCTTCCTCTGTCTGTAGTTCCTACTTCCTATGATCTCCAGTCTTTCAAACGCAGTGTGTCCAGGCATCTCGAAATGAATGGATGTTGAATTTGGCTCTCTTTTGTATTGATTTTGTTTTTTCTTGGAAGGAATAGTTGCGGGCCTATGGTCTTTGGTTCCTTCTTCCTTGCATTTAAAAAAAAAAAAAAAAGCTCATGAACACCATAAAAATACGATCATCCAACAATAGCTTATGATCTACTGTATCAAGAGCTGCTGACAAATCCAACAGAACTAGGAGAGAGGACATCCCACCACAGGTGTGTGCCAACAAGTCACCATGAATTCATATTCATGCAGTTTCAATTGAATGGTATTTTCTGTATGCTGACTGAACAGCAGGAACAACTCTGTTATGCTCCAGTAATGGTAAGAGTTGATCAAGTATGGCAGTCTCAGAAATCTTGGATAAGAAAGACAGGTTATAGACAGGGCAATAATTTGTCATGCTCTTGATATCAAGGCCAGGTTTTTTTTATTAACCTCTTCATTACTGAATTCCACATATGTATACTCCTGCATACATAAAAAAAAGTTTGGCTGAGAAACCGAATTCACTCATGTATACGGGCGTATACATGAGATAGATAGGGACATGCAGGGAGCTAAATACTCGGTTTGGGCTGAAATAATGATGCCACGTGTTGTGACTGAATGGCAAGCAGCTATGACGTCATGCACCCCTGTCATGGCTCTGGCACGTGTCATAGATTTATGCCAATGAGCTCAATTTGTTTGGGGGCATATTGTATAACATATATTTTGATTTTGTTATATACAGTAGGCACGGAAAGTATTGACTTTTTTTGCCGACGTCATTCTTTTTCGCGTTAAGTGAAGTAGGGTCAATACTACCCTCCCCTGTGATGCGAAATGAGCTGACGCTTTTTCAACGGGAGCTGGCAACCCTGCTTGATAGGTTTGGCACCACAGGAGCAGGCTCAGCAATGTTTGGGCAGCCACAGGAGGAGGATTGTCTCTGTGTGTGATGCACCACGAGGGCATGTTTTGACTCAAATAACACAGTTATTTGGTTACCTACCACATTCTCATCATGCCTAAAGTAACCACAAGCAAGGACAAACGTGTGGAAGTGATTACTTTAT
>JAGKTI010009830.1:0-11666 GCA_018397915.1 Birgus latro
GGTAAATAATTTCTGTGGTAGCAATAGGAAACAGTGAAAAAGAATGAAAGAAGAGTGAGAAAGAAGGACACACTATGATGGAAAGAGTCACAGTAATTTGGTGATATTTAAATACTTTCTGTGGTAGCATTATGAAGGGCACAGCAAAAAAGAGTGAGAAAGATAAATAATTTCCGTGACTGCAGTAGGAAACAAGCAATGGGAAAGAATGACAAGAGAATAAGAAGGAAGGGTACACTATGGTTGAAGGTGTTGCAGTAATTTTGTTTTAGGATAATGAAGCATACAAGAAGGAGAGCATGAGAAGCAAGAATGCAGTGACATTTTGTGAGGAATGAAAAATTATGGGAAGTCTATCTGTCCATTGCCTAATACCTTAATCTCGTAAGGGGTGGCCGCAAATAAATCCCCTCCACATCACCCTATCCCCCACCATTTTGCTGTCCTCCCCCCAGCTTACACACCCCTCTCTTCATAACATGCAGAAGGATATTGCCCAGCCATATCCAAAAATAAATCACCAAGGAAAAGGTGCTAGAGACGAGATGAGAAGGGCTTTCATAGTTTGATTAAAATAGAAGTGTAGGGGGGGGAGGCCAAGGATGAGATGGAGGGGTGGAGTGGAGAGGTATATGAGAGGGGGGTGTGAGCTGAGGGGGATGGAGAGTGAGAGACTAATGAGGTCAGTGTATGTGAGTGAAGTGGAGGGGGGGTAGAGGGAGGGGGAGGCTGAGGATAAGATGGAGGGATGGGGTGGAGAGGTATATGAGAGAGGAAGGTGTGAGCTGGGGGGAGGGCAGTGAAATGGTGGGGGACAGGGTGACATGGAGGCGATTTGTTTGTGGCCACCCCTTACAGGATTAAGGTGTCTGGCAAAAGATAGATAGATAGACTGAAACAGTATATAGGCGGCAAAGATAAATTTTAATAAGACCACCGTATTGCAGATGAACAGTGTGTGTGTACGATAGGAACAGCGTCTCAGGTTGTGAATATACGAGCTTGTTTATATCTTTTACTTACAGTGTGGTCTGTACTGTTGGTTATCGAAGCCCCTATCACCTCTTTCTTAGTGGTTTATTTTTGGATATATAGTATTAGGAAGAATGTTCCAGGCTGTGAATATACGAGCATGTTTTATATCTTGTACAGTTATACCCTGATATACGATACCCCTAGATGCCATACCCCGGCTTAACGATGGGGATAGAAATACCACCACACCCTGCCTAACGATGGCCAAACCCCAGTTTAACGATGGGTTGTGATTTTTTGTTACTTATTTTGATGACAGACTAAAATTGTATGTTTAGGTTGATTTATAAACTGTTTTTAGACGAAGATTACTGTAATGTGTTTCAGCCGTAGGTGGGGTGAACATTGTCATTTTGGGGTACAGTTTACTAAGTTTGATTTTTTTCCAGACTTATATTTGATGATTTTCAGATTTTATTTGTTGGTATCGGTGAGTTATTTACAGGTGTTAGGTTTAGGGTAGCTTCTTTTACAGCTGTTAGGCCATTTAGATTGGCTTTATACTTGTTTTTGGACTCATTTGGGTGGGTTTTGGACTTGGTTGGGGGGAAACCCAAGGCTGAAAAATGCATCCCATTACTTTACATGTTAAATCTACCCCGATATATGATACCCTGCCTAACAATGGGTTTTTACCTAACCATTTGCATCACTAAACCAGGGTATACCTTTATATACTTACACTTTGGTCTGTATTTTTGGTTATGGAAGCTCCCTAGCACCTCTTAGTGGTTTATTTTTGGATATATGTGTGCGATAGGAAGAGTGTCTCAGGCTGTGAATATACAATCTTGTTTATATCTTGTACTTACATGCATTAGGAGCGTAATACTGTATGGTAGTGAGGCTTGGGCAATAAAGGAAGAGGATATTCACAGGCTCAAACGTACAGAAATGACAATGATTAGGTGGGTGTGCAGTGCGTCCCTGAGTGTGAGGCCTGGGGGGGCTAGGTTTATGATGGAAGAGTGGTTAGGCAGGATGGGACTGGAGTGTATTGGTGTTGTGATGAGGAGGGGTAGATTGAGGTGGTTTGGACATATGGAAAGAATAGGGCATGATAAATGGGTGCGGAAAGTGAGAGGAATTAATGTTGGGGGTGGGGTTGTGAGGGGTAGACCAAAAAAGACCTGGGATGAGTTCATTAAGTGTGGCAGGGTTAAGGGACTGAATGAACAGGGAGGCTGCCAGAGATCGAGCAGCATGGAGAGCCACCATTAGGTAACCAAGGCCGATGCATACAAGCATGTTGGAGCCTTTATAAACGAAACAAAACGAAGGAAGCTCCCTAGCACCTTATCCTTAGTGGTTTATTTTTGGATATCGCAGGTATATGTGTGGTAATCATAGGGGCATATGTCTTCTTAGTGTAATAGGAAAAGTATATTGTAGCATACTTATTGACAGTTAGGGAAATAACAGAGGGATTGTCTGGAGAAGAACAGGGAGGTTTTAGGAAGGAAAGAGGTTGTGTAGATCAGATATTCATTCTTAGATCTTTAGTGGAAAAGTTTCTAGAGAAGGGAAAGAAGTTGTATGCAGCCTTCATGGATCTGGAGAAAGCATATGACAGGGTGGATAGACAAGGTTTGTGGAAGGTATTAAGAATATATGGAGTGGATGGGAAGTTGTTGAAAGGTAGTGAAGAGTATGTATGAGGGTGCTAAGGCTGCAGTGCGTGTGGATGGCAAACTGAGTGAATTTTTCCATTTGAAGGTTGGATTGAAACAAGGATGTGTCATGTCTCCATGGTTGTTCAATCTGTATATGGATGGGGTTATAAAAGAGATACAAGGTCGGGCAGTGGATGTTGGAGTGGCCCTAGTGAGAGAGGGCAGTGTTTGGAAACTCCCTGTACTGTTGTTTGCAGATGATACTGTGTTGTTGAGTGAAGACGAAGGGGAGCTGCAAGGCTTGGTAGATGAGTTTGGGAGAGTGTGTAAGAAATGGAATCTAAAGGTGAATGTAGGGAAGAGTAAAGTGATGGTCTTCGAGAGAAATGAAGTCATTGAATGTACAGTGAGGTTGGATGAGGAGGAAATGGAAAATGTGAGATCATTTTAAGTACTTGGGTAGTTTGATGAATAAGGATGGAAGTTTAGAGAGTGAAGTGCTTGAAAGGGTACAGTAGGGAAGAAGGGTTGTTGTTTCCATGAAAGTAGTGATAAGAAACAGGGAAGTGAGCATGGAAGTGAAAAGTTACTGCATGACAGTATTGTGATACCAACTTGGAAGTGAAGCTTGGACCTTGCTGGAGGGACAGAAGTCAAGAGTGAGAGCAGTGGAAATGAGTTATTTGAGAGGAGCATGTGGAGTCACATGGAGAGACAGACTGACAAATGAGGAAGTGAAGGAGTGTTGTGGTGTGGATGTGGATATGATAGGAAGCATAAGGAGAAACACATTGGGGTGGTTTGGGCATGTGGAGAGGATGGAGAGTGAGAGACTGATGAGGAGAGTGTATGTGAATGAGGTGGAGGGGGGGAGAGGGAGGGGAGGGCCAAGGATGAGGTGGGTGGATGAAGTGGAGAGGTATATGAGAGAGGGGGTGTGTGAGCTGGGAGCAGGGCAGTGAAATGGCGGGGGACAGGGCGACAAGAGGCAATTTGTTTGTGGCCACCTCTTGCGGAATTAAGGCGTCTGGCAGTAGATAGATATTGTTAATGTCATTATGGTATTTATGCCAAGTATGGTGACATTTGAGTGTCTTAATTGACAGAAGAGGACACTAAGGAGTAACAAGGAAAATAAATTGCTAAGGAAGAGGTGTTAGGGATCTTAAATGACAAGAATACGAACCTTTGAGTTTATACCTTTCTCATAAGCTTTACAGAATGATTCAAACAATTCCTTACCACACACAATATCATCTGAGAGTTTGCCTGTGTGTGACTATAGGTGGTTCATCGTAACTTGGTAAATTTTAGTCCGTCTGCGGCTTATATCCTGTATCAAAGTGGCTGAATAAGGTAATACTGTGGCTGTACGTCCTTCCCACAGCACTTCTTTGTGACTGGCTTAATATTCTAGTTAGTCTAGTAACAGCTCAGCATGCAAGATGGTGAGATGCTTGTTTTAAGGCAAGTTAGGGTAGACAGGCTATAGCTTTGTCTTGATATATTTTAAAACCATGTTGATCAGTTTGCAATTCGTCTTCTTCATTTGTAAATCAGTATAATTGGTATACGTGCATTCTCAAAATTCCCTACAAGATATTTATACACTAAGTACCATTAAAGAATTAGTATCATACGTAGTTTGTGTGTCATTGTGTTTGATGTATGAAGTTAGTCTGTTAAATCCTGGCATTAGATCAGGCTGTATTACTGTAATTCTCAGTGATACTAGTCTTGTGTATTTATCGGATATGTTTACGTGAAGCTACAGAATGTGGTGAATGTTCTTGGCATATCAGATAGAGCCAGGATTCCCAGGGGCTCGAATAGTGAGTGATTGAAAGCGTGGCCCATTGGATTGGGCAAATTTGGACTGTCTGGACGTTCCTACTCCTCACCCTGCCCTAAGGTGGGAAAGGAGGTCCAGATGATGATGATAATGATGATGTATTTATGCCTTGTAGTGTGTTAAATCCTGGCATTAAATCAGGCTGTTTTAATTCTCTGTGATATTAGTCATGTGTATTTATGCTTTGTACTGTCTGGATGTTTTGGTTAACTTAGCGGCCCCTTGTCATCTGTGCCATGCTTTCTGTACCACTGTATGCTGTCATCATCTCCTTCAAGTATTGTTTTCTTCACCTTAGCTTTGTATTTCTGTCTCTGTAGCTTCTGTATTACACCCCCTCTCTTACTCCCTCCTTTTCTTTTTTTTCTCTTTCTCCTCTTTTTATTACTATGTCTATTATCTTCTGTCTTCTGCTCTTTCTCTCTCTTTTATTACTGTTCCTCTCTATCTTCTTTCTTGTACTTTCTGTCTCTCCTTCTCTCTTTTCTCATCTCTCTCTCACCTTTTTATTACTCTGTCTCAATATTTACTGTCATATCCTTTCTCTCTCTCTATTACTGTTTCACTGTGTCTGTCGTGTACTCTTTTTCTCTCCTCTTTTTATTACTGTTTGTCAATATCTTATGGCTTCTTTTTCTTACCATTTCTCCCTATCTTCTGTCTTGTACTCTCTCTGTCTCCTCTTCTCTCGTCTTTTTTTAATACTAGTCCCCTTATCTTCTGTCTTTTCTCTCTCTCTATCTTTTTTATTACTTTTCCTGTATTTCTTCTGTCTTCTTCTCTCTCTCATGTAATACTACTTCTTTTTCTTTTCTTCTCTCACATCTATTTATTACTATTTCTTTCTCTTCTCTCTCTCATCTTTTTATTACTGTTTCTCTGTATGTCTAGTACTCTCTCTCTCTTTCCTCTTCTCTCATCTTATTACTGGTTCTCCATATCTTGTCTTGTACTCTTCTCTATCTCTTTTATTACCATTTCTCTATATCTTCTGTCTTGCACTCCCTCTCTCTCTCTTTTATTACTCCTTCTTTATATCTTTTGCATTCTACTTTCGTCTTTTTATTATAGCGTATCTTCTGCCTTCCACTCTGTTACTCTTTCTTTATATCTTGTGCATTCTACTTTCGTCTTTTTATTACAACGTATCTTCTGCCTTCCACTCTCTCTTTCCTCTTTTTATTACTCTTTCTGTGTCTTCTACTCTCTCTCTCGTCTTTTTATTACTCTTTATATCTTTTGTCCTCTACTCTCTCTCTTGTCATTTTATTACTCTTTCTTTATATCTTCTGTCTACTCTGTCTTGACTCTTTATTACTTTATATGTTTTGTCTTCTACTCTCTCATTTTTTTATTACTCTTTCATTATATCTTTTGTCTTATACTCTCTCTCTCTCATCTTCTTATTACTCTTTATATCTTCTGTCTTCTACTCTCTTTTTCGTCTTTTTATTATTATTTCTACGTATCTTCTACCTTCTGCTCTTTCTTTCGTCTTTTTATTACTCTTTATATCTTCTGCCTTCTACTCTCCCTCTCTCTCGTCTTTTTTATTACTCTTTATATCTTCTGTCTTCTACTCTCTCTTTTCATTACTATTTCTCCATATCTTCTGCCTTCTATTCTCTCTCTCTCACTCTTTTGTCTTTGTATTACAATTTCTCTGTCTCCTACTCTCTCTCATCTTTGTATTTCTGTTATCATCTGTCTTCTACTCTTTCTCTCCCTCATTCTTTTATTACTATTTTTTTTTCTCTCTCTCTCAGGGGAAGTGAAAGTGCTAAGTACAATTGTATCATTTTATTGACAGTTACAATATCATAAATACAAATAAAGTAGTGTAATATGTGCTCTTTAAGGTGACACACAGGCATAATATATATAAGTAAATATTTACCTTTTGTGAAGTCCTTTGAATGTAGTGTCTGTAATAAAAAAAGAGATTAAAAAACCTGTAAAAAAAGATATATTAGTAAACCTGTAATAGAAGAGAAAATATATTAATAAAAGAAAGGAAGACTCATTCACACTGATGTGCAGGGGTGGGGTGACCTGGCCAGCTCCAGCTGCACCTCCATCAGGGGTGTCTGGCCCAGTCACTCACCCCAGGCATCAGGGTGGAGCCCAGTGAGTGGAGGGTGTGGCAGCAGCAGCTACACACCCTCCCCTCACCAAGTCTACCAGGGCACTGAGGGTGGTGGTGGTGGTAAGGGTATATGTGTGGTGGGTTACACACCTATACCTCTACATCACCACCACCACCACCATCAGTGGCTGGGGTGAGTGACTGAGTCAGATCACACCTGCTGGAGGTGTGGGGGGGGGGGAACCCACTGGAACAGGCCAGGTGGGGGAAGAGAAAGGCGGTAAAGCTGGGAGGGAGAGAGAGAAGCGATGGGTTAGGGCCGAGATGGGGAGACAGATTGCCCCGCCGGCAAGCTAACCCCGTATAATCCCGTTAGGGATTGGGTATCTGTCCCTATCTAAACCCCTGCCCACCCCTCCCCTCCCCCCCTCCCAGCCCTTTCCCTTCCCCCACCACCCCTGCACATCATGACTTATATTGCCGCTGGTTAAGGACACTCCCTACCACCTCCCCCTTGCTAGATTATTTATACATATTAACACCTAAGTATTTATAGGTGTAATAGGCAAAATAAATCACTGAAGTAGAGGTACCAGTGAGTCCCTTAACCAATGACAATACAAGCCACACAGACACACACTCACACAGAAGGAGAGAAAGAGAGAAGATAGAGGGAAGGTAGGATGCTGCGTCGGCCCACATCGAAGAGAGGGAGGAGAGGTGGAGAGAGGAAGGAAGGAGGTAAGGATAAAGGATGGGGAAGGGGGGAAGGACTGAGGGAAAGGATGGAGTCTGCAGCCACCTGGAAAGAAAAGAGAAACTGTCAGTACAAATGCTGAAAAATGCATAAGTACTGAAATTCTAAAATCTATACAAATAAAGTCCTATACAGTATAGTAACCCCTTCAGCCTGATGTTTTTACTGAGTTTACGGGACACTACTCACACTGCAGGAACTAAATCGGGTCTTCATTAACCTTTTTACAATCACAACTCTCCATTAACTTGCATAAAATCATGTAGTGGTTCTGGGAATAAACCTTGGTAAGTCTTCATGTTGAAGGAGGAAGGATCTATATATTTCTCAAACTACAGGAGACAGATACAGCATTTGCAACTTTCCCTACCTGAAGTCTCTATTAACCTGCATTAAATCATGTAGTGGTACCAGGAATAAACCTTGATAAGTCTGTGTTGAAGGAGGGAGGACCTAAATAAAGACCACCAAAACCTGGCCTTACTAAAATACTCTTGCAATAATCCTAACCCACAATCACATGTACATGAGATGGAAGTATGCAACACAGTATTTTTGGTGGCACAGAAGGCACCTTGTCACCTTTTCCTTAGCAGTTTATTATCTCTCATATACCCTGACATTCTCTTGTACGCTATTCATATCTTAACACCAAAATACTTCACATCAAGAATACATACTGAGGTGTGATGTGCTAAATAAACTGCTTAGGAAGAAGTGTTAAGAAAGCCACAATAGCACTCAGAATGTTACCTACAGTCCGATTATTTAACTGGTGACATGATTCCGGGGAAATTATTGGAGATGAAGGAAGACAAGAATTAATAGAGGGAAGAGATGAATTAATGGGGAGAAGAAGGAATAGGAGACTGATATGGTGGGATGAGGGAGGTGAAGAATGATATGGAGAGAAGGAAGAGGAGACTGATATGGTGAGATGAGGTGGAGAAGAATGATATGGAAAGAAGAGAAGAATGATAAGGAGAGAAGAGAAAGGAGAAGGAAGAGACTGATAGGGAGATGAGGAAAGAGAAGAATGATATGGAGAGAAAAGGGAGGAGAAGAAAGAGAGGAGACTGATATGGAGAGACGAGGGAGGCAAAGAATGATATGGAGAGACGAGGAAAGAGGTGACTGATGTGGACAGATGTGGGAAGAGAAGAATGATACTGGGAGACGAGGGAAGAGAAAATGAGGGTGAAGCTGCTGATAGAATAACAAGGGGAGGGCGCCTGGTGGTGTACTAAAGCTCCTGGGTCTATAAACTGCAGCTTACATGATACGGTTCAAAGACTATAAGTGACTGGAGCCTTTTCCATCGCATATAATGCCACCAGGGGCTTAGGTCAGTCATCTACCTTTATATCTCTATACTACAATACCTTACCCTCAAGACCTTATGCTCTGAAACGGGTAACTTGAGAATGGCAGTTGTTTATACCACTGACTTGCACCTTATCATCCTAACTAAAGATCTTTCACTCTAACTGGGCCTAAAACTGCCTCCTTATCACCCTAACTATACACCTTTTGTTCTAACTTGGCCTAAAACTGCCATCACCCCATCTTGGGTGCTGGGTTGTAACAAGATTTTAACACAGGGAGTCTGAGCAAGGAGAAGGGAAAAAAGGTAAGCCATAGCACTGTCTTTTTCTGGCACTGAGATATGTGTAATAAGCTGCAGAAACGTAAAAACCTGTGCCAAGTAAAGGTGAAGGAATACATGATGGAAGGACAATGGAATGAATAAACTAAACAATGACATTCTCAGGCTGAAGGGGTTAATGGCTATCCCTTTCTATCAGAGCAAATTATTGTGGATCTTCAAAGTGTCATATATCATAACGCAGGCAAATACCACCTAAGTTGGGTGCTCAACTTTGTCCGTAAAACAACACAGCCTTATAATAAAAAAGACTTAGAGGGAACTTTATATTTTCAGAGACTTGGCAGGCTGTAATCTGATTTTATAAACTTTACCTATAATTACGCAAGGGTATAATAGTTTGTTTACTGGTGTTACAAAGAGATGCCTGCTCATGGTGGCATCAATAAAATCACGCAGGTACGATGTCTGGGTATATGAACGTATCTCTATTCCTTCTCTATCCCTTAAAGACAGGTGGTGGACAACTGGTGAAGAACGACCCCCAGCCTCATGCCCACTGGGTTCATGTATGGTGACACAGAAGAGGACAGGAAGGTGTAATAAGCAAAATAAACCACTTAGGGATGGGTGTTGGGGAGTTTTATGAAGAGTATGGTGACACTAGAATGATTTAAATAAAGCAGAAGAGGACAGAAAGGTGTAATCAAGCTAATAAACCACTTAGGGATGGATGTTGGGGTTTTATGCAAAGTATGGTAACATCAGAATGATTTATGTAACACAGAAGAGCACAGGAGGGTGTAATATGCAAAATAAACCACTTAGGAAGAGGGGTTAGGGACCAGTTGAGCACCCCTATTTTAAGTTCAGTAGTCCTATTCTGCACGAAACAGTTCCTAAGTACAGTCTGACTATGACTGTACTGTACTCCAATTGTAATCTACTGTACTTTATCTGTATTCAGCAATGTAACAAGCGATAATCCTACAAATAATACAAAAGAATGAGCTGCTTCCACACACGTACTGTTTGTTCTGATGTACACCATGGTACTGTACTGTGGAAGCAACTCTTAACCCTGTACATCTGCGTTACATTCTTCTTAAATTTATTACTGTTGATAGGAGGCAATTTGATTTAAAGGAGGAGAGGCCTGTGGTACTGCAAGGCCCTATCTGTCTACCTAACCATCCATCTAACTAAATAGCCATCTTTCTCTCTCTCCATCTAGTTATCAATTAATAATCAATCAGTCTATCTATCCATCCCTCTATCTATTCATTTATCTATCTATCTATTCATCCACCTATCTAGCCATCTGTGTATCTATATAAGCATCTATCTATCTATCCATCTATCTATCAATCAATCTCTCCATCCATCTATCAATCAATGAATCAATCTCTCCCTCTCTCCATCAATCCATCAAGGCTCTATCTACCCCTATGCTGAACAGAACTAGTGCACAGATGCCAGAAAAAGATGTAAGCAGACTCACTGGGTTAACCTTAATATTAATACAGAAATAAAGGATTCTTACCTGCATGTCACCTTAACGCAGCATACGGTACATGTAGGCTGTAACGTGAGCACATATTACACTACATAGCAACCCTATAATAATACAGAAATAATAATAATAATAATAATAATAATGGCAATAATAATCAAAATAATAATAATCGTTTTGTACTGTTTCGTTTAAGGCTCCACAATGCTGCATGTGTCAGACTTGGTCACCTAATGGCAGCTCTCCATGCTGCTTGATCTCTGGTAGCTTCCTTATTTAGCCCCTTATCCCTGAAGGCACACTCAATAACCTCATCCCAGGTCCTTTTCGGTTAATCTCTCGCTACCCCCACCCCTAACATTAAAACTTCATTCTGCACCCAATTATCATCCCCCATCCTCTCCACATGCCCAAACCACCTCAACCTACTCCTCCTGATCACAACACCAATACACCCCAGTCCCATCCTTCCTCCCAAACCATCTCAGTATACCTCTCCTCATCACAACTCCAACACACTCCGGTCCCATCCTACCTCTCAACTCTTCCATCATAAACCCAGCCCCCCCAGGCCTCACACTCAGGGATGCACTGCACATCCACCTAATCACTGCCATTCCTGTACATCTGAGCCTGTGAATATCCACTTCCTTTACTGCTCACGTCTCACTACCATACAGCATTACACTCCTAACACATGCCGCATACAAAGATCCCTTGGCATAGAGGGAGAGCCCTCTCAATGTCAGGAGAGGCAACAGCTCCCTGAACTTCTTCCAACCACTGCTTACTCTAACCACAGAGCTGCTCCAGCCCCACCTCCAGCACATAACATGTCTCCCAAATAACAAAACTCTTCCACACACTCAAGAGACTCACCAGCAAGGTAAATCCTTTCATGCCTGACAATCTCCACCTGCTCTCCCCGACACACTGCACACATGAAATCAGCATTATCTCGTAGTCTACCTCTAATACCACTACATCTTTTATGCACCCACTTATCACAAACACTGCATTATCTTGCAATCAACCTCTAATACCAATACATCTCTTTTTCACCCACTTATCACAAACACTGCACAAGATGGAATTACTTCCCATGCCCTTGTGGCAAACTGCACATGGCCACCCTCCCTCTTCTCTGACAGTACCGTCACCAACCCTAGATACCATCACTTTTGTTTTATCTGCATTTACTCTT
>JAGKTI010009830.1:12008-29937 GCA_018397915.1 Birgus latro
CTGCATGTGTCAGACTTGGTCACCTAATGGCAGCTCTCCATGCTGCTTGATCTCTGGCAGCTTCCTTATTTAGCCCCTTATCCCTGAAGGCACACTCAATAACCTCATCCCAGGTCCTTTTCGGTTAATCTCTCGCTACCCCCACCCCTAACATTAAAACTTGATTGTGCACCCAATTATCATCCCCCACCCTCTCCACATGCCCAAACCACCTCAAACTACCTCTCCTCATCACAACACCAATACATTCAAGTCCCATCCTACCTCTCAACTCTTCCATCGTAAACCCAGCCCCCCCAGGCTTCACGCTCAGGGATGCACTGCACATCCACCTTAACACTGTCATTTCTGTACGTTTGAGCTGGCAAATATCCACTTCCTTTACTGCCCAGGTCTCACTACCATACAGCATTAAACTCCTAACACATGCCACATACAAAGACCCCTTAGCACGAAGGGACAGCCCTCTCAATGTCAGGAGAGGCAACAGCTCCCTGAACTTCTTCCAACCACTCCTCACTCTAGCCACAGAGCTGCTCCAGCCCCACCTCCAGCACATAACATGTCTCCCAAATAACAAAACTCTTCCACACTCAAGAGACTCACCAGCAAGTTCAATCCTTTCATGCCTGACAATCTCCACCTGCTCTCCCCGACAAACCACACACATGAAATCAGCATTATCTTACAGTCTACCTCTAATACCACAACATCTCTTATGCATCCACTTATCACTAACACTGCATTATCTTGCAGTCTACCTCTAATACCACAACATCTCTTATGCATCCACTTATCACAAACACTGCATTATCTTGCAGTCTACCTCTAATACCAATATATCTCTTTTTCACCCACTTATCACAAACACTGCACAAGATGGAATTACTTCCCACACCCTTGTGGCAAACTGCACATGGCCACTCTCCCTCTCCTCTGACAGTACCATCACCAACCCTAGATACCATCACTTTTGTTTTATCTGCATTTACTCTTAAGCCCTTGTGCCCCATACCATCTCCACTTCCTAAATCTTTCCTCTGCCTCCCTTTCATAATAATAAACATAAACATAATAATAATAATAAACATAATAATAATAATAAAAATAATACTGGTAATCATAATAATAATAATAATAACAACAGCAGAATCAATGGCATCTTGTATAACTTGCAGAGACGATGTTAGCTGGCGTGCAGAAGCCTGATGTGACGGTGCAGAGGTGAAGAGGTGAGGTGTTTGTAGTGGTGCTGCGATCCTGACACTTCCAAGACTGCTTGTCACCTGGAAGAGAGAAATTGTTCATCATCATCATTATTATCATCATCATCACCAGCATCATTATCATCACCATCACCATCTTCAACATCACCACCACCATCATCATCACCACCAGCATCATTATCATCACCAACATCACCATCTTCAACATCACCACCACCATCATCATCATCATCTAATCCTGTGTTGCCCAATGAGGAGCACAGGGGCCCGAGGCTTGGCAAGTTGGTCCTGACATTTAAGAAGAGAGTGACCAGCCTCACTCATCCGTGAGTGGCATCACATGAGCAATAAACCCCAACCACCCCTTGGATATAAACCTAAACTGGCTCAATCTGATTGGAGCACCATAATTATCCACTAAACCACCAAGTGCCATAATTTGGTTATATGGTTACCACCCAGCATAATAAATGGTTTCCTGGTGTACAGGCTTGTCACTCAGTGTAGAGTCACTCACAGGCAGAAGGAAGAGCAAAGAAAGAAGGAAAGAATAATAATAAGTCCATACATTCCCACCCAGAACTGTACACCAGTATATGTAAAGCTTGATGACATCTTTTCTGCTTCGCATCACTCTTCTTGTCAGTCTCTCATTCTTCATCTTCACCAGCCCATCCTTCCATCTCCTCCTCAGTCTCCTCCTCAGCAACTTGTGCTCTTCTTGTTACTTTCTCATTCTCCATCTTCTCCACCTCATCCCTCCATGTCGAAGTATTGAAGATATTCAAAGCAATCTTGGAGAATGCAATAACATCTTGGTGGTGGAAAGGAAAGTGGCAGTGACATAATCCAGCCACATCCATGCCACCACATGCAGGCACCATCTCTCTTGCTTTAAATAATGTGAGTCATCTATCTATCTATCGCTAGACGCCTTAATCTCGTAAGAGGTGGCCAAAAACAAATCACCTCCATGTCGCCCTGTTCCCCTCCATTTCACTGCCCTGCTCCTAGCTCACACCCACCTCTCTCATACTGTATGCTTCTCCACTCCATCCCTCCATCTCATCCTTGGCCTCCCCCTCCCTCACACACACACTCTCCTCGTCAGTCTCTTGCTCTTCATCCTCTCCACATGGCCAAACAGTGAGTCATACCTAAACAATTTCCTGAGGAGTCTAAGATAGGCTTGTTGTTGCCGATCTTGACTAATCTTGCCTACAGGGCCACCTCCACTACTGTCGTGCTCTGGCTGGTAAATGTCTCTCTTGGATACGTGAGTGTTTCTTTATTGTCAGCGTTATCATCTTTGTCATCGCCCCATACTCCTGTGGAAAGCAAAAAGGAAGTATTAATATTTTGCTCTGAAATACCCTTCACCATCATCATCACTGTTAGTCATCATCATTGTTACCACTACCATCATCATCACTGCCACCACCAACACTACCATCATCATCATCACCACCACCACCATCATCATCATTACCACCACCACCATCACCATCCTATCTTCTTCATCATCACCATCACCTAATGGAGGCTCTTCATACTGCTTGATCTCTAGCTGCCTTTCTATCCACTGCCTTTACTCTGAGGTCACACTCTATCTCCATCTCACCCTGCGTCTTTTCCAGTCTAATATGGTATGGTATAAGCTTTTTTAAATACACACCCTGCCATTTCGCTGCCCTCCCTCCACCTCACACCTCCCCTCCCTCATATACTTCTCCATTCCATTCCTATATCTCATCCTTGGCCTCCTCCTCCCTCTCCCCCCATCCACCTCTCCACCTCACTCACATACACTCTCCTTGTTAGTCTCTCACTCTCCATCCTCTCCACCTTTTTAATACTGGTACACTAAATTCATTTCTAACCATCATTTTCTGAAGGATGTGATTTTTTTTTCCTAAATTTAGCCCCTCCAAAATAGCACTCCAAATGGTCTTATTGTTGATGAGAATGGATATGGGAGGAAATCTAACAAACAGCCTCCAAGTCACTCTGTCACCCACCATATGACTGCCCTCTCCCCAACTCACTCCCCCTTCCCTCATATACCTCCCAACTCCATCCCCCCACCTCATCCTTGGTCTCCCTCTCCCTCTCCCTCCCACCACTTCACCTACATACACCCTCTTAGTCAGTCTTTCATTCACCATTCTCTGCTGGGACAAATAGCATCTGTGCAGGAAACGAGAGTCAGTCAAATGAATCACATGAACAAACATCAGAAACATCTTGCTTGATCCACCTAACTCAGGCTTATCCACAGTCAAAATTTTCCTGATTTTTCAAATACAGTAATAGATTTTTATTCCTTTTTTATTTGAATTTATTCATTTTCATTTCATTTGTTTTTCCTTCCTCTGTCCATGTGAAAAATAAAAAATAAAATACCACAGCCAGCCACATGATTGGGTCAGAGGTGCCTGATAATACACATAACAGGTCAAAAACACGACTTTATTAGCCTTTATTACCACACACCACACGTCTGCCTGATAAGCGGGTCACAGGAGCCTGGAAATGTTAGCAGCTGCTCAGAGAAAACATTACCGCTTACCAGAGGCCAGCCAGCCGAGTGGGCAATTGGGTAGAGCTGGCAATGTTACTAAACGGTCAAAAACAGGGCTATATTTACACTTACCGGATCCCAGGCATATAAATATGACATAGGCGCCTGTAAATATTAATAACAAGCAAAAAACAAGAATATATTACCATTTACCCGACGCCACAAGGAGGGGCCAATGTGTAAACAAAACATTGGATACAAGCCTAAAGTGTTATGATTGGCAACAACAAGCCTAAGAATATAATATACTTTTAAAATATGCATGGAAAGAAAGGGATTTGATTACGTGGTGATTATATAAAAATGCTGCTGCAAAACGAGAGTATAATACTGTTTTTTGAATGACGGGTAACATAAACCGGCTATGCGAGTAGATTGAAGGCTTTGACCTTATTCTCCGTTCAGGGAAGAGTGACTGCTTCGACATGACATCATCAAATACTGGCAATATTTTATGAAAACTCTTCATTGACCCCAGATGATCTGTTTGCCCGTCCTCTTTACCCTACTACTCGGGGCCGCAAGTTCAAGATTCCCCTCTCGCATGTCATCTTGACGTGCGTGAGAGATTCTTCAATATGCGTACCTCTCTGAAATTTCCTGCCAGACTCTGTTGTTTCTATTCAGGACCTAACTTCTTTTAAAGCAGCTCTCACTTCCCATGACTCCATTAACTACTGTGATGATATTATTTCTTTCTTGTCCTCTTGCTATCTGCCCCTGTTCCCCCACTTCACTCTTTAGCAAATAGTTACTTCCTAGCTGCATATGGTGCACCTTCCAGCCTATATCTTTGCTTTGTTCCTCCTTATTTATTTCCTATTTTCTGTGGGCTGGCGCAACAACAGTGTGTGGCTTCCGTGGGCCCTTCCACTGAGCAGGCTACGGGTCCGGGAAGCCCACCAGGTGAGATAACCAAGGTGAGATGTTGATGATGATGATGCGTTTTAATTTAAGTTTATGACCTTCTGTTAATTAAAAGAAATACTGATATACAAGGTAGTTGCTAATAAGTATTCAGCCCAGCACACATTTGGTCAGAGCGCTGTAGTTCTTCCATCTTAAGTCTGCCTAGATTTTCGTCCTTGCGTATGTCGCTTCATGTACCCCAGTAGCAGAAAAAGACATTGCTATGCCTCTACATCCTGTCCAAAGCACTTCTTCATGACTAGCACCGTATTCTTGTTGTCTGACCCTGGTAGATGTCAGGGCAGGCCCACTAATGCACTATTTCCTTTTTACTCTAACTTGAGCTAAAACTGCCATCTCTCCATCTTGAATGCGAGTTGTGACAACAGATTAGCACTAGATTATGATGCTAGTCATGAAGAAGTGCTAAGGAGAGGATGAAGAGCCATAGCATTGTCTTTTTATCATAAGTTACGTAAAATAAACTGCAAAAGGACGAAATTCAAGACCAAGTTAAGGCGAAAAGGATATGTAATGCTAAATTTTGGACTGGATTTTGCTACTATAAACAGCATCAACCAATCCCATTTTACCCCTTGAGGTGTAGGGTCCCGAGGCTAGGCCAGGTGAGTACTGTATACATAAAGGTAAGGTCCGTATTCTTGTCGGTTAAGGAAGCTCCCTAACACCTCGGGAACGATTTATTTTGCTTAATACACCGTACCGTCCTATTCTGGGTTACTTAAATCATTCTATTATCACCGTACTTAGGGTTAACAACGTTCCAAGCACTATCAGTCAGTCGTATACACGTATCCAAAAATAAACCGCTAAGGAAGAGGTGTTGGGGAGCTTCCTCAACCGCCGAGAATACGAAGTTAAGTTAGATGACCAGCCAACTTCTCTTGACGGCACTACAGGATCAAAAAACCCTCATTACCTCCTTGTAAGTCAACTGGGCAAAACTGTCACTCCGACGGGGGCATTCTAACCACTGGACCACTTTTTAAATTTTCAAAATACCCCAAATTCCGCAATGTCGTCTAATAATCCGTAGCCATATCATTCTCTGATGCTTGCCTATGTGCAGTGCCATATATTCATGCCTTTCATTAGAACAGGACTGAAGTATTACGAGATTTAAAATAGAAGCATCTATGAAAGGATTCCCAGACCTTTACCTTAATGGCCAAAATCACACCATGTTAGCTAATATATCCTTGGCGGTATCAATTTTCATATTTCCTCATGCCAGGGATCATATTCAACCTTAAAATAAGTATGGATGACACGAATTTGAAGGGATTTAAGAGTATCAGCCTACCTGTTTAAAGAGACATCTTAGTTACCTGAGAAAAAACACGGGAATATATCCTCCTCTTGGCTAATAATTATACAATATATCAACTACTTGTGCTTCTCCATCATGGCACAAGAAGATAATAATCGCATAAACATGAGAATTACCATCATAATAATCACAGTAACACCGTAATAAAGAATAAAATCGTCACTCACCTCGGCATCCGTACTCTCGCTCGCTCCCATAATCCTCTAGTGACGTCACATGCAAGAATAACCGCGCCAAAAACAAAAGGAAAAAAACCATCTTCCTTTTGTCTAAATGATTCTGGGGGAAACTTACCAGGAATTTGAACCACATTCACAAAGATTTTTAAGTTGTTTCATAAATGCCTTATGAATCTTAATGAATAGAGTCAGATTCATGTACTGACGTCTTTAGTGACGCTTTACTTTCTTAATGTTGTTATTATTGTACCATTATTATTATTACTCTTTAAGCCGAGCTGCAAAGGGTCATGCAATATATAGTTTGGCTGTTCTAGTGTTTATTTGTTATTACTCTGCATACAGGATGGAGACAAGGCAATTTTAGGCAAAGTTAGAGTAAAAAACGTGGTCAGTTTATTTTCATTTGACAAACTCCCTAACCCTTCCCACCTCACATGGCCAAGCTTAGTTAGATTGGAGAATTGATTTGGCTAGTAACAATTAGAATTATTCCTACGTCATAACTAAACTTTGTCAAATTTCATGCAACCCTGACCTTCAACAATCCATTTGTGAGAATGGTGTGGTTTCATTTGATAATAAACCAACGATTGTAACCAAGGAGACTCATTCCAATGGCATAAAACGCATTTGATATCATGGCACCACTATTAAGTATGCATAGTGAAATAAATCACAGGGAGAGGTGTTAGGGAGCTTCCGTACCTGAGAATACAAGCCAAGAAGAAACACACTATCTATAGCCAGACGCCTTAATCCCATAACAGGTGGCCACAAAAAGCCTCCTCTGCCACTACATTGCCCTCCCCCCAGCTCACCCCCTCCACTCTCATATACCTCTCCACTCCATCCCATCCTCAGTCTCCCCCCTCCCTCTCATTATACCTCTCTAGTCCATTCCTCCACCTCATCCTCCCCCTCCCTCTCACAAAGGATTGAAAAACACAAGGCTATGGGATGAATATAGATTTATTGAATGATTTTGGTAAAGACACGACAGTACATTCAATATTATATGATTACTTGTACTATAAAAATGAAAAATCTTTTTCTGATAATGCGAGAGAGAGAGGGGGAGGAGGATACATGAATTTGCCAGAGTAAATGAATGTGAAGCATAAATTTAACCAATATATAATACTACACTCTTACTAATACTAAAGCAGAGTAATAATGGAATTTATAGTACACAAAATGCACTCAAATACACTTTCTGTAATTCAGTAAAGAAATAAGAAGAGCTTGTACATAAAAAAATAAAGCACTTGGTTGTACCAGCAGTACATTTGGATTACATAAGAAAAAGTACAGTACAATAACAGCACACCTGCATTACATAAGGAAGAGTACGGTAGTTCCTTATTTAACACTCAGTTCCTAAAAATTAACATACTATTTCATTTTGTTTCATTTATAAAGACTTCAATATGTTTACGTGTATCAGCCTTGGTCACCTAATGGCGGCTCTCCATGCTGCTTGATCCCTAGCAGCCTCTCTGTTCAGTCCCTTACCCCTGAGGTCATACACTGTTACCTTGTCCCAGGGATGGGGTGAAGAGTTGGAAAACGAGAGACTGGCTAGAAGAGTGTACGTGGGTGAAGTGGAGAGGGAGACCTAGGATGAGATGGAGGGATGGGGTTGAGAGATATATGAGGGGTGTGTGAGCTGGAGGGAGGGCAGAGAAATAGCAGACGACAGGGGGACATGGAGGCAATCTGTTTGTGGCCACCCCTTAGGGGATTAAGGTGTCTGGCTAGAGAGAGAGAGAATTATTTGTCGGTCTAACTGGGTTTGTAAAGCAACGCACATTGCAACACTTGACAGCCCGATGTACGTATGTTTATTCATTTATTATTATTATCATTATCATTATTATTATTATACCTTGTTGGAGGAACACAAATCAAGAGTGAGAGCAGTGGAAATGAGTTACTTGAGAGGAGCAAGTGGAGTTACATGGAAAGACTGACTGACAAATGAGGACATGAAGGAGCATTGTGGTGTGGATGTGGAGGTGATAGAAAGCGTTAGAAATACACTGAAGTGGTTTGGCCATGTGAAGAGGATGGAGGGTGAAAACTAATGAGGACAGTGTATGTGAGTAAGGTGGAGGGGGGGAGAGGAAGGGGGAAACTTAGGATGAGATGGAAGGATGGAGTGGAGAGGTATATGAGAGAGAGGGGTGCAAGCTGGGGGAAGGGCAGCAAAATGGCAGGGGACAGGGTGACATGGAGGTGAAATGCTTGTGGCCACCTCTTACTGGATTAAGGCTTCCTACCTGTATAACACACAAGAATATAGTAATGCAGCAGAATCAGAAATAAATCAGTCAGGAAGAGGCATCAAGTAAGCTTCCTAAACCATACTAGATGTAAACAAATTTGGAGAGAAAGGAAAGGATCTTAATTTTCAACATATTTTTCAACATAAATTTATATGTTAGATTATACTCTTAGATCTAACATACTCTCTTGGTTACTGAAAAATTAGTTTCTCTAGTAAAGGAGAATATAATTTGTGTATAGAATGAAAAGCAAATGTGGATTAACTTCTGAAGGAGGGAATGATGGTGGAAAGTGATGATGGTAAGAAAAGGAAATATGTTTGAGTCATTATCATCATTACCACCACCACCACCACCACCACCATCATCACTACTTCCAACACCATCATCATCACCACCACTACCTCCATCGCTATCACCATTACCTCCATCACCATCATCACCACCATCACCGCTATCATTATCCTGCCCCTTCTTCACACCTAAAGATGAACAAGGAATAGATATTATCTACATCTATCTGTTTATCATCATTCAGTCCTCAATATCAGAAGAGACAGCGGTGAGGACAAGGCAACTTAATCTGATCTCCATATTTCTGGTGGGAGTAACCGGTGATTCCCGTGGGTGACCTATATGCGATTAACCCCAGCCAAACCTCGGATATACACCTTTCAAGACCTCACCCAGCTGGAGCATCTAAATCCACTAGTACACCAAGCATCACATATCACCACAGTAAGTAAACAGGCCAATACACTGTCCTAAATTCCTACCTACCTATCTTGCTGACATCTTGGCCAATCTTGAGAATTTTCCCACTGAGCCGAGATGGGAGTTTCATAGCTACTTTTATCTCTACGTATTTCCCTATAGCTACGTTTATCTCTACATATTTCCCTATCATAGCTACTTTTATCACTACATATTTTCCTATCATGGCTACTTTCACCTCTACATATTTCCCCATCGTAGTTAGTTTTATCTCTACAAATTTCCTTATCTCAACAACATATGCATAGTGAAGCAGTTGCCAATAATCTTTCGACAAATTAGGAAGATCTAATTTCTCTTCCTGTACATCTTCCATCTCTTATAAACTTCACTGAGGGTAGACTGGGGAAGAATGAGATTTTTCCCCTTTCTTCCTGTTTTCCTTTCTTCTCTGGTCTCCCCCAAGGACTGAGAAGGCTTACAGGACTGCCGCTTTGCTCAGCCTTTGCGATCTCCTTGGGACAATAACAGCACCTGCAATGAAGATGGTCAAATTACTTAGTTAGCAGTGGAAATGAGTTACTTCTGCATGTGTAGATACAAATAGTAAACGAGCACTGTGGTGTTGATGTGGACATGGTGTTACGTGGAAAGACGGACAAATGAGGAAGTGATGGAGTGCTGTGGTGTTTGGTGGAGTTACAGACAAATGAGGAAGTAAAGGAGCACTGTGGTGTTGTTGTGGATGTGGAGTTACATGGAAAGAGACAGACAAATGAGGAAGTAAAGGAGCATTATTATGTTGATGTGGATGTGACTGAAAGTGTTCAAGTGAAATACTCTGAGATGGTTTGGCCAGGTAGAGAGGATGGAGAATGAGTGACTGACTAGAAAAGAGTATATGATTGAGGTGAATGGGGATATCAAAGAAGAGATGGAGGGATGGAAAGGAGAGGTAAATGAGAGAGGGGGTGTGTGAGTTGGGAGAAGGCAGAGAAATGGCAGGGGACAGGGAGACATAGAGGCAGTATGTTAGTGGCCACCCCATACAGGATTAAGGCACCTGGCTATAGACAGATCGAGCTGAGAGCTTACTGTATTTTACCAGACGCCTCAATAAATTTGTACCTGTGGTAAGGGGAGAGTCCCATGAGATGAGGTCGTGTGTGATGGGTGACTCTCGTACTGTACTGGGGCTGAGATTGAGGCCAGGTAGGAGGCTGACACGAGATGACATCCGACGTGATTTCCTACCCTTGGTTGCTGAAAAGAAACACCACCATCATCAACTACCTCTGTACTGACTGATGCTGCTTCCTGCGAGGGGTAGCCTTGATAAAGTCATAATAAAAACAATCATCATCATTACTTATCTCTGTACTGCCTAATGCTGCCCTAGGGCAGTGTAATGTAGGGTCCACAGCACCTGAAAGAACTTTACAGAATGAGAATGATATTTACTATTGTTACCATCAAGTGATTCTGTTCAGCTCTGGAGAGATTTTCAGCTGGAGAACTCATATATGACATAAATATAACCTTCTGTGTCTGTCCTCCTCTCTTCCTATTTCTCCCATCTTTCCTGTCACTTTTTATTAGTCTTCTTTCCTTTTCAGGTGGCTATACATTGAGTGACAAGCCTAAAGGTTTCCTGTAAGCCAGGAAACCATTTACAACAGTGGGTGGTAACCATATAACCAACCCATACACGTTCCTTACATGTCAACAAGTGGGCTGGCAGAGGGTTAGTGCCCCTCCCTGTAAAACAACTAACTCAAAGACAAACAGCCACCCCTTATGGGATTATGGCATCTGGGTATAGATAAATAGAAATACTAAAGTGAAACAGTTGAAACATATGGCCAAGGAGGTATCTACAGTGCCTGCTAAATTTATGATATGACAAATCCATGAAACAAAAGCATCTTACCCTTTGTCTTCTTCTCGCTCTTTGGGGAGATGCAGCTCATGAGATCCTGGTCCAGAGATGGGATTTGGTCTGTGTTGGGGTCAAGCTTGGAGAAGGCACCCACTGGAATGAACACAGTAATTATTAATCATTGTCATCTATGGTTAGTATCATCAATCAACATCAACCAACACTCATCCCCACTGTCTCCACTCAGCACTCATCACACATACAATATAATAACACTACTCTTCCTCTTACACAATCCCTGTACTGGGGTTGGCCACGGCACTGATGATATTTTCTATGGACTGTAAGCTAATCCAGGTGCCCAAACCAGCTAATTACTTCTCAAAAATTGCTAAAGGTTGCTGGAAATCTACCTCTATCTATCTATAGCCAGATGCCTTAATCCCATAAAGAGTGGCCTCAAACAAATTGCCTCCATGTTGCCCTGTCCCCTGCCAATACACCGTCCTTCCCCCAACTCACTCTCCGTATGGGACCGAGGCGTCTGGTTATAGATAGATTGCAGCTACACATCCCTCTCATGGTAGTATCACATAGTATTGATTGTAAGGGCGTTGTATGAGATGTACACTCACTAGACATCCGTGTAGCTGATCGGATGGGTGTGCTGGGGAAGCGTAGTGAGGGCGTCTCATTCTCGCTCTCCTCTATGGCAAACATCACCGATCGCCTCGACTTTCTTCGGCCACTCTGATCTTTCCCTGCAAGTTCAAGTATAAAAATATTATAATCACCACCACCATCGTCAAAACTCTCAATCTCAACATCATAACAATAACCCTAACTCCATCATCATCATCCTCTTCCTCTAGTTCCATCATCATCCTCTCCTCTAATCCCATTATCATCATCATCATCCCAAACTTTCTCCTTTCACCATGATCCTGTCTAGCAAGTTTAAGTACAATATCATCATCATCAAAACTCCTGCTCCCAATATCACAATAATGACTATACCTCAGCTGATGGGCACGTGTAGTCAGACTGGAGTGCTGATCTGACTAGTAACCATGGAGATTCAGTACTGCATCAAACTATAGCCCACCAACTTTCACACCCCATATATTAGTATTCAAATTGTGGTAGTAGCATAGAGCCATCAAATAAAAACAGTATATACTCTGTTCACTTTGATTTGGTGTACAACAGACTACTCTCCATCTCGAATGCCGAGTATGAACAAGAGATAAACACTGGATATTATGCTAGTAAAAGAGAGAGAGAGAGAGAGTGTGTGTTTGTGTGTGAGAGGAAAAAGTATGTATGAAGAGTTATAATAGTGTCTTACTCTGCCAATGAGTTGCTTGAAACAGCCTGTAATGGGACAAAATTCTGAGTTACAATGAACAAACTATATTTACTAATGACTACCAATGACAAAGTTCAAGACAGAGTAGCAGTTTTGTCAGGGTAAAACAAACAGACTATAGTTACCCATTTTCGTGGCACTTCCTGGAGATGCAATGTGTGAGGAGGGAAGCTCATCTGTCTCCTCGCTGGCTGTGGTGGTGTGCAGTGTCTCATCCTGGCTGATGGTGGTTTGAGAGGGGCTTGGGACTGGTGCTGGGGCCTGTCTGGAGGTGAGAGGTGTGGTGCTGGTGGTGGTACAGGCAGTGGTTGTTACGGCAGGACTGTCACTGCCCCACACATCTATGTCTGGGCAATGGAAAAAGAAATATCATCACTGTCATCATTAACATCACCAGTAGTTATTCTTGTTATTGTCACATCATCATCGTTAACAGCATGCCCAGCGAAATGCTTAATCATCACCGCAGGTCTGATGAAATGGCTAATCATCATCATCACTTCTTCCCACCTAGGTATGGGGTAAGGTAAGATCTAGCAAATGAGAAGAGAAAATATGAGTGTGAGAGAACTGTCATATTGTTTCTCACACCAATGAACCCTGATGGTGGAAGACACGGTGATATGAAGGTGGTTTTGTGGCCAGCCTTTCTAGAACTATGGAATCTGGCTATTCATTTGTTTGTTTATAAAGGCTCCAACATGCTTGCTTGTGTTGGCCTTGGTCACCAAGTTGCGGCTCTCCATGCTGCCCGATCTCTAGCAGCCTCCCTGTTCTGTCCCTTATCCTTCTATGACCTCATCCAGGTCTTTTTCAGTCTGCCTCTCACAACCTTACCCCCAACATTCACACTTCTCACTTTCTGCAGACAGCTCCCATCCTCTCCTCATGCCCACACCATCTCAGTCTATCCCTCCTCATCACAGCACCGATGCAGACGGATAAATAGATATGGTAGATACTCTGAAGAGAGCGGGAACAGTATACTGGTGAAAGAGGAGGAGGAGGAGGCAGAGGAGTGTTTGGGAGAGTGAGAGGATTCTGAAGGTCTTACTCTCATGGCCATCTCCTGTTCGGATTCCCAGGAGAGAAAGGTGTCAGAGATGATGTGGATAGTTAGACGGATGGAGAGACGTACCTGGTGAGTCTGTGTCAAGTGCCAGTGCCGATGGTTCCAGGAAGGGGTTGAGGTTGACACACACATTGTCGTCAAGGGTCTGGGGTGATGCCACGGGTGCTGAGCAGTCCGTGTCTGCCACCTGGGGCCCTGATGGCATTAAGTGGCCAGGAAGAAATGATCCTGGAAGAAAATTAACACTAAATACACTCAGATCTAGAAAGAAAAATCATCATCCTGCCTCTTTTTCTTACCTGTTGGTGGGTGGGGTGGGGTAGGTTACATAGATATAGAAAAGGTAAGAATGATAGTGGGAGAGCTAATTAACAGCATGAACAATGAAATGAGAGAGGGGAGTGTGAGTGGGAGCAGGGCAGTGAAATGGCAGGGGACAGGGCAATGTGGAGGCGATTTGTTTGTGGCCACCCCTTACGGGATTATGGCGTCTCACAACAGACTGACAGATAGACGATGAAAGGGGCCACACACCCATTCATTCACCATCAAAGCTCTCGGAATCCTGCCTCCATCCAAGAGACACACCTACCCACACATAACTTCAAAAATACCTATCACACTATGTACCCTAGGCTTAAGTTGCCCTTCCCCTGCAGTCCACCATCCTCCTCTCAGGGGATAGGGAAGTAGTTAAGGGGTGTTTGCCTGACCAGACATTTGAGGTGCCTGGTTGTATCAGTGCCACCACATGAAAGCATCCTTCTCCAGCATGATCAGGTTATGGAACTAAAGCCACCAAATAGGGAATGACTGCACTGCGTTTTGTTTATAATATGCTTGCATACGCCAGCTTTGGTCACCTAAGGGTGGCTCTCCACGCAGCTCAATCACTGGCAGCCTCCCTATTCAGTCCCTTATACCTGAGGCCATACTCTATGACCTCGTCACAGGTATTTTCGGTCTGCCTCTCGCAACCCTACCCCCAACATCCACACTTCTCACTTTCTGCACTGTACAAGCATTACCATCACAGGGAATGTCTGACACTCTCTGGAAGTCTGGGGTGCCGCCCTTCTTGCCAGAACGACGGGTCTTCTCCACCCATGGACTGGAGTCAATCTTCCAGAACTCCTTTGGCATCACACTCCCACCTGTTGCAAACATGAATTATGAAAGCCCAAAGATTTATCACCACCATCATCATAACTCACTGTCATAATCATCATCACCACCAATCATCATTATTATTACTGCTACAACTATTATTATTATTACCAATGACTAGATGGGTGTAGTCCATATTTTACCCCTTCACAGTGATGATCGTTTTCGTTTTCGTTTTTGAAGGCTCCAACATGCTTGCATGTGTCGGCCTTGGTCACCTAATGGCGGCTCTCCACGCTGCTCGATCTCTGGCAGCCTCCCTATTCAGTCCCTTAACCCTTAAGTCACATTTAATGACCTCGTCCCATGTCTTTCTCGGTCTACCCCTCCCCCAATATTAACACTTCTCACCCTCTGCATCCAATTATCATCCCCCATCCTCTCCACATGTCCAAACCACCTCAGCCTACCTCTCCTCATCACAACACCAATACACTCCAGTCCCATCCTACCTCTCAACTCTTCTATCGTAAACCCAGCCCCCCCAGGCCTTGCACGCAGGGACGCACTGCACATCCACCTAATCATTGTCATTTCTGTACATTTAAACCTGCGAATATCCTCTTCCTTTACTGCCCAGGTCTCACTACCATACAGCATCACACTCCTAACACATGCTGCATACAAAGACCCCTTAGCACGTAAGGAGAGTCCTCTCAATGTCAGGAGAGGCAACAGCTCCCTGAACTTCTTCCAACCACTTCTCACTCTAGCAACCGAGATAACTCCAGCCCCACCTCCGGCACATAACATGTCTCCCAGATAACAAAACTCCTCCACACACTCAAGAGACTCACCTGCAAATTCAACCCTCTCATGCCTAACAATCTCCACCTGCTCTCCCCGACACACCGCACACATGAAATCAGGATTATCTCGCAGTCTACCTCTAATACCACTACATCTCTTGTGCACCCATCTATCACAAACACTGCACAAGATGGAATTACTTCCCACACCCATGTGGCAAACTGCACATGGCCACTCTCCCTCTCCTCTGATTGTACCACCACCAAGCCTAGATATCATCACTTTTGTTTTATCTGCATTTACCCTTAAGCCCTTGTACCCCATACCATCTCTCCACTTCTTAAATCTTTCCTCAGCCTCCCCTTCATTCTCAGCAATCAACACCAAATCATCAGCATACAACATCTACCATGGGAGTCCATCTCTGAAGTCACGTGAGAGGGCTTCGAGCACCATGATAAACAACAAGGGACTCAAAACTGACCCCTGATGCACACCAACATTCACGGGAAACTCATCACTCAAAACTCCATTCACTCTTACCTGGGTGCGAGCACCCACGTACATGGCCATAACCACCCTAACCAGCCACTCTTCCAACCCCAGCTTTCTCATTGCCCACTTCACCACCTCTCTAGGGACTCTGTCAAAGGCCTTTTCCAAATCAACAAAAACAAAATACAAATCCCTTTTCTTTCCAATATATTTTTCCTGAAGCTGTCGAACAATGAATAAGGCATCAGTGGTCCCCCTGCCTGGCATAAATCCGAACTGCATCTCATTGATATTCACTCTTTCTCTAATCATACCTTCTAGAACTCTCTCCATTACTTTCATTATCCGATCTAAGAGCTTTATTTAAATTCATTACTGCTGCACCCTCTTGATTTCTAAGGCTTACAAGAGATATACAAGGAGGGGTTAGATACATAGCCTTCAATAATCCCTTTAGTATAAAATGCTTTTTCAATGTTAAATTAAATCATCTAGAGTTTGCAAGAACAAAATAAGCTGTCATTATACTGAACCAGCCAAGGGTACAAGACCTATCTATGCCCTTGATATAATTACATAAGTGTGCATGGATAACCTGGGATGAGGTCATAGTGTGTGACCTCAGGGATAAGGGACTGAATAGGGAGGCTGCCAGAGGCTGAGCAGCATGAAGGGCCATCATTATGTGACCAAGGCTGATGCATGCAAGGATTTTGGAGCCTTTATAAATGAAACCAAACATGCTATACAGTAGGATACAATAAACCCAGTGTATAATAAATAGAAAACAGTTTGCTTTACTCTGTCAAGCTTCATCCAGTGATGACAATGACAATGATGGCTCCCAATGACAATAATTATGATGGACTCTGTATATCACAGATAAAAATAATATAATTACCTGGTGTTTCTAATGCTGTATTCTCTGTTTCCCTGTGGACCAGCTCGGTGCTCTCTGCCTTGACCACTGACTTCTGAGTGCTCTTCTTGGTTGAGGCACGCCGGTAAGGGGCCAATTCTGGCGTCACATCCATGTGGGCCGTAAGAGAGCGTCTGGTGCTACGGCTACACGGGGTCCGGGCCCTGAGTTTGGCAACAGCTGGGGTAACTTCCTCCTCCAGGCATGAGGCAGTGGTGGACCTACGGGTCATGCGCCTGGCTGGGGTTACTGTGGGCACGTTTTCATCTTGCATCATGCCTTTGTTTGAAGCTATTTTACTTTCATTCAGAAGTATATTTTCATCCCCGGACACATTGTCGTCTCCGCCACCAGGATGAAGGGCAACAGACCTCCATGTGACACGCCTAGCTGGTGTGATGGACCTCCGTGTGACACGCCTAGCTGGTGTGACGGCTGTGCTGCGTCGAGTAACACGCCCGGTGGACAGTCTTGGTTTGCCAGCAGACTTTGCAAGTCCTGGATTATCATTCAGGGTCATGTTCTTATCTTCATTCATGCTTTTATTTTGGAATGCAGTTTCATCTTCAACCAAACTGCTTTTCATATCCATATGATCTTTAACTGAATCTTGGCTGGAGTGTACAGAACTTGCACTCGAAGCATTTGTATCGCTGCCCACATCATCAGGCTCCATACTATCCTGTTCTTGCTCCTCACCATCACTGTGTTCCACCAGCAACGTATTCTTTACATCATCACTATCCTGCTCTGCATCTGTATTGAGTTCCCCTTGTCCCACTGCAACTGTACTGAGTTCCTCTTGTTCCACTGCATCTGTATCGAGTTCCCCTTGTTCCACCGAGGTACTGACAGTAGGTTCAGGACTGGGTATTACGCTGTCATCTGCGGCTCCCTCATTCATTCCTTCTTCACTTGTCTCTTCATCTGATTTCTGGAGGGCTGCTGCAGTGTCCTTTTCAGCAGGTACCTCAGTTGCAACGTCTTCTTCTGTGGGGTCGGCCTCTGATTCAGCATCCATTTCATTACT
>JAGKTI010009831.1:0-29934 GCA_018397915.1 Birgus latro
CTGGTAATACCAACTGCTTGATACCACATTTTACATCTGTTATAAAAAGAATAAACCACCATCACCTTTACAACTCATTTAACTCGAAAACTAATATGCTTGCTAAATTAATTGATATGTAAATAAATGATGGGGAATCATCCTGATGCCGAACAGTCCTGAGTGTGACGGCGCATTGTCTTCTCATTGTTGTAACTGCGAACTGACCTGACGCGAGTTGTCCCGAAGCTGGTAAGCATGCCCTTTAGCCCAAGCAGCAGAATCACCTTACCAAATCAGTTCTTCTTCCTGATAGTCTTTTATATTTTTCATGTATTTTTGGGGTGGTAAAGGAACATTTCATTTTAAATTTCTTTCCCTTTTGCTTTTATTCATGTTCATTTTGGTGTATCAGCTGTTCTTGAGTGGAATGGCAGACACTTCCAATATACGTCCCGGTCACTGTGTTATACCTCATAACCTTACATTTTAGCCCAATCAGATTCTAACCTAGCACTCATACAGACCTAACCCAGCAGTCTAACCTAACATAACTAAGCCAAGAGAACAGTAAGTTTTAGCATGGTCGCCATTTCAGCATTAGTGTGACATAAGGATCATGGTGATAGCAACATAACCACATGGGTAAAAAAAAAATCAACAGTTGTTTACCACCATGTAAAGAATTAGAAAAGTACAAAAAACAAACTGGAATAATAGCATTTGAAATGGTAAGGTCCTTCTTCTGCTTTAAGTAAAATGTACATTTACCATTGGATATATCAGGTTTGATAGGTTAGGTTAGTTAAGCCTGTCCACACTAGGGGTCATTCTGCATGCTCTGTTGTGTATCATGTTGCCCAGCTTGTATTGCTGAGGCTGGTATTGTCCACACTAGTACAGTGAGCAGTGTGCACCAGTTACCGTTGAGCTGCAAGAGGAAGAGGTTGGATATGGTACCAACAATGCAGGAGTTCTAGAGACTGCTTATGTTGAGCATTGTGACACCATGTTGTGCCCAAAAGAAAAAAAATAGGGGGGAAAAAGTGATGCAAGCTGTGGCTTGGCTGTCTCGAAGTACAGTAATTTCAGAGGGAAGCCAGATGGCCACTATGGGCATCACGGTGCATGCTGTTGCCATGAAATGCCCCTTGGCCAGATTTGCCAGAAGCAGGCACCACAGACCCTGTGCAGCATGAAAGCCTGAGTTGGGCAACGTGATGAGCAACTGAGCGTCCAACATGAGCCCAAGTGTGGACAGGTCTTTAAACTAGGTGAGTTAGGTTAGGTTAGAAAAAGTAATCAGAATGACATTTTCTGAAACTGCAAGGCACCCAATTCATTAATGAAATTCTGCATTATAGGCTAGGCCTAATGCAATATTGTAGCTATATAGTACTGGTATTTGTGTATAATATAGGCTATATATAGCTTGATTATTAAGTAGGAAGGTGAAATTACTGTTTAGTTTAAGCAGCAGAAATAGCTTACCATTTCACCTCCTCTTCGTGATTGTTTTAAATATTTTTCAGGCCATTTGTATGCTGGAAAATGACTCTTCTGTTGATTTTGCTTTCCTGTTGTTTTTATATATGTTCAGCTTTCCAATGTGTCTTTGTTTCTCAAACTGTACTCAAATCTACCCAAATTTTTGTTACTAAACTAACCTTCCGTAACCCAAACCTAACAATGCTAATCTCACCTAGTTTAAATATTAATCTAACAGTAGCTATGTAATCTAACTTAATGCAACCTAACCTAGCCCAGCTTTATTTAACCCGTCCAGTCCCGACCGGTTTTTTACCCAGCCTACCCCCAGGTCCCGACCGATTTTCGACTTTTTGTTTTTTGGCTGAAACCTTCGCTTTTGATGAGAAACATCGAAAATTCATAGAGAAATCACGATCTTGAAGCTAGAAATGTTGATACAGGTGTCACGCAACCTTACGTTTTGCTTCTTTTTCAGGGTACGTGGCTAAAGAAAACGAACTATGGAAGGGTTAACTAATTCAAGCCACTTTATATTACGTATTTATTTTATTTATTTGGTATGAATTTATGTGTAGTACAAATCTATATTGATTTTCACACAATAATATAGGCATTTATAAGCATTGTTCACTCACCCAAAACCCCAGTATATGGCACCTTCCTTTACGACATTACCACCTCATCACTTCTGTTTGTTTCTACCTCTAGCTTCTTTGTTTCTTTGTCCTCCACCTCAGGAATCACTTTGACTGTGAATTTCGTCATTGGAGAGACCGTGGGGCAACATACCTTTATTGGCCAGGTTACAGCTAACAGGTGAATTGCCCAGTGTAGGGGAGAGGAGGGGTTAGGTGGTGCCAGGCAGTATCCCTGCTTGACAGCAGGTAGAGGAAGGTCTCCCACATTTGCCTACCAAAAATCACCTGTCAATGTTGAAAAATGTGCACACAACGGGCCTTGCAATTGAATGACGTACAATGCACGTCGTTGGGTCTGTCCGTGGAAAAAAGTACTGACGTGCATCGTACGTTGGTGGGACTCGGCAGGTTAACCTAACCAACCTAACCTGATTTACAGTACCGTACAGTGGGGTAGTCACACCAATATTTTTTTTTTTTTTTTTTTTTTTAATTTGAATGTTGGTTTGAAACGGGGATGTGTCTTGTCCCCATGGTTGTTCAGTCTGTATGTGGATGGGATTATAAAAGAGGTACAGTATATACAAAGTAGGGCAGTGGATGTTGGAGTGACCCTAATGAGAGAGGGCAGTGTTTGGAAACTCCCTATATTGTTGTTTGCAGATGATATTGTATTGTTAGGTGTGACGAAGGGGAACTGCAAGGTTTGGTGAATGAGTCTGGGAGAGTGTGTAGGAAACGGAATCTAAAGGTGAATGTAGGGAAGAGTAAAGTTGTGGTCAGTGAGAGAACAGATGCCACTGAATGTACACTGAGGCTGGATGAGGAGGAAATGGAAAAGGTGAGTGCATTTAAGTACAGTAATCCCTCCAATATCCGTTGTAATAGAGCCAAAGGCATGTCCGGATATTGGTTTTGTCCAGATATTGGTCCTGAAGCTCCAGCACTGGTTTTTCATGACCCTAACCTAACCTAACCTAAATCAGAAAACTACCTTCCTACCTCCCTAGTGGACATGTATAGCACTTATTTAGGTCCCTTTTCACATAAATAATGCACACATAGCATGAATTTATTGAATTTTAACCAAAAAATGATGATTTAGGGGTGAGTGAGTCATAGGAGCTCAGAACTTGCCAGCATAGTATAAGTAAGTATCGGACATGGAAATCATCTTTTCTCACATTTTATGCATTAAATCAATGGATACAAAGCATCAAATACAGTAAATGATGTTAACTGCTACCAGAAAAATGGTTAGGTTAGGTTAAGTTAGGTTAGGTTTGGTTAGGTTAGGTTAGGTTAGGTTATGACCGGACATCAAATTCACTGCTTCAACCTTTTTCATAGCTGGTGCACTTAATAACCATGCATGAAAGAATTAAATTAAAAGCAGGAAATTATGATTAACAGAATGTTAGGTTAGGTTAGGTTAGGACCGGACATGAAATTCACTGCTTCAACCTTTTTTCTAGCTGTTTTACTTAAGAACCATGCATGGAAAAATTAAATGGCAAGCAGGAAATTATGATTAACATTTATGGTAATTTTTTAACACATGTACAGCATGATGAAAACAGGTTAGGCATGAAAATCTTTATGGTAACCATAGGTTAGGTTAGGTTAGGACCGGACATGAAATTAACTGCTTCAGCCTTTTTTCTAGCTGTTTTACTGAAGAACCATGCATGGAAAAATTAAATTGCAAGCAGGAAATTATGATTAACATTTAGGGTAATTTCTTAACACATTAACAGCATCATGAAAACAGGTTAGGCATGAAAATCTTTATGGCAACCATAGGTTAGGTTAGGTTAGGTTTGGACCGGACATGCAATTCACATCTTCCACCTTTTTTCTAGCTGTTGCACTTAAGAACCATGCATGGGAAAATTAAATTGCAAGCAGGAAATTATGATTAACATTTTTGGTAATCTTTTAACACATTTACAGCATGATGAAAACAGGTTAGGCATGAAGTTAGGGTACTTACGAACAAGAAGCTGCCCTCTGATGTAATAACCCACTCTATCATCTCAGACTCTGACAGGAAGACCTTGCACCTGACACACCTTTCTGATTGAGAATCACCAGCACTTATCACCAACACTTTACACAACTTTTTTTTTTTTTATAACTGGAATCACATCACTTCACTACACTGTACATAACAGTAAATTCCATCATCACACACATAATGAAGAAGGTGAAGAGCAGTCTCAAGCACTGTAGGAGGTAGGGTATCACCACAAAAGCAATCAATATCGCCGCCATTGTCGGAGGTGTTCATGAGTCAGTAACAGAGTGGGTAATGGCGACCGACAGACAGACACCACGAGTGAAAACATACGCGATCGGCGCGGGCAGGAAATTCAAACTGACGCGGTTCCAAAAAATCGAAAATTAATCGATTTTTTTTCGGATTTTTTTGCATTTTGGGGGTTGGGCAGCCCAGAATATCCGGATAGTGAGTATGTCCGGTTATTGGACGTCCGGATATTTGAGGGATTACTGTACATGGGTAGTGGGATGAATATGGATGGAAGTTTATAGGGTGAAGTGCTTGAAAAGGTACAACAAGGAAGAAAGGTTGCTGATTCTTTGGAAGCAGTGATAAGGAAAAGGAAAGTGAACATGCAAGTAAAAAAGTCACTGCATGATAGTATTGTGATACCAGTCATAGCATATGGAAGTGAAGCTTGGACCTTGTGGAAATGAGTTATTTGAGAGGAGCTTGTAGAATTACAGTATTTTCGTGGAGAGACTGACTGACAAATGAGGAAGTGAAGGTGCATTGTGGTGTGGATGTGATAGATAACGTTAGGAGAAATACATTGAGGTGGTTTGGCCATGTGGAGAGGGTGGAGAACAAGAAACTAATAAGCAGAGTTTATGTGAGTGAGGTGGAGGGGGGGAGAGGGAGGGGGAGGCCAAGGATGAGATGGATAGATGGAGTGGAGAGGTATATGAGAGATGGGGGATGTGAGCTGGGAGCAGGGTAATGAAATGGGGTTGGACAGGGCAACATGGAGGCAGTTTGTGGCCACCCCTTACAGGATTGAGGCGTCTGTCAATAGACAATAGCATTGTTAATGTCACTTGATGTAGTGCTGCCTTCATTTTCTTTCACATTATCACTCTTTTTCTGTGTCTGCCCTCTCTCATCTATTTCACCCATCTTTCCTATCACTTTTCATTACTCCTCTTTCCTATTCAGGTGGCTTTATATTGATTGACAAACCATATGGGTTCCTGTAAGCCAGGAAATCATTTACATTGCTGGGTGGTAACCATATAACCAACCCATACTGGTTCCCTACATGTCAGCAAGTGGGTTGGCAGAGGGTTAGTGCCCTCCCCCCCATAGCAAGTGGGTTGGCGGAGGGTTAGTGCCCCCCTCCCATAAAACAGCTAACTCAAACAGCCACCTCTTACGAGATTATTGTGTCTGACTATAGTCAGATAGATTGTTAATGTCACAGAAACTGTGCAAGCTATTTGCTTGTTGAATGCCTCAAGGTACGTATGAGGAAATTATACTTTGAAAACACAGTTGCTGCACAAAGACTATAATAGTTTCTTTGGTATACTGGAAAACTTGATGGCACAGTCCCCCCATGTTCGGGTGTGACGAAATACTGAATCAGCAGTCATTTACCGAATCGGCACTTTGAAGTAGAAGAAATTATCATTTTTATCACCATAGCAATAGGTTCATACACCTAGTTATTTGAAATCCATTCAAAAAATTGTGTACAGTAATTTAAATGTTAATAAAAATTCAAGATTTAGAGCTAAAACTTGCTAAAGTTAGTGGAAGTGTTTCACCTTTCACTCTCGACAGCTCACCTTGACAGACTTCTGGTTTGTATGAATATTGAGTTAACGAGCAAGTACATTCATTTTTTTTCTGCAAATCAGTATTTATGCAAAATAGAAGTCTGTCAAGCCATGTTGGTTATCTAAAGGGGAAATACCTGCTAACCTTAACATGTTTTTGCTCAGAATCCTGATTTTTTTATTAGCAGTTAAATTGAGCACAGTATTTTTTTTTTACTGAATTTCAGATAATTGGGTTTGTATGAACTTATATAGTGATAAAAATTATATTTTCCTGTTATAAGCGTTAATTCAGTAAATGACTGTCGATTTGGTATTTTGTCACACCACCCATCTTCTGGGGCAGTCATGTAATGGGTTCTATAAAAGCCCATGTTGCCCAGAGGCAAAGCGGGGATCCTCTGTTTGGCTCGGTGGTAATGTGCGCGCATATGGAGCACGAGGGCCTGAGATCGAATCTCAGTCAGATCAGTGATTAATTTGTTAAGTATCATTTTAGTTATTACATTGGTTGGCAGCGATGTGGAATGTGAGGCGAGGCTTGGAGGGCAATGATGTTGGTTACCTTACAGCATCCTAGTCCTTACATCCTGGGGATGAGCTGTTCGGTGTGGTCCGCAGCATCCCCAGTGGTGGCCTCCAGTGCTGTACTACCATGTGTGTTCGAAACTCACCAAATTAATCACCAAGGGGACAAAAGAGTGATGTAATGGGGTCTATAAAAGCCCATTGGCCAGAGGCAAAGTAGGAATCCTCTCTTTGGCTCAGTGGTAATATGCGCATGGGAGTCTGAGCTTGAATTCCAACCAGGACAGTGTGATCAGTTTGTTAAGTTTCACCTTGTTTATTACATTCACCAAGTCTATATAAAACTAAAGTATTTTTGTGCATAAATCCTGTTTGCCAGTGATATTTAAACCTTTAACCCTTAACCCGTCATGTCCCGACCGATTTCCAACTTACCATACCGCCAAATCCCGAGCATTTTTGGGAATTTTTTTTTATTGGCTCAAACCTTCGCTTTTGGTGAGAAACATCAAAAATTCATAAAGAAATTGCGATCCTGTGCTTAAAACTTTTGATACAGGTGTCATGCAACCTTACGTTTTCCTTATCTTTCAGGGTACCTGGCTAAAGAAAAGAAACTATGGAAGGGTTAAATATTCAAGCCACTTTCAGTTACGTATTTATTTATGTATTTGGTACGAATTTACGTGTAGTAACAGACTATATTGGTTTTAACACATTTATATCGGCAATAGAAGCATTGTTCAGTCACCAAGCACATTCACATATGGCACCTTCCTTTATGACATTACCACCTCATCACTTCTGTTTGTTTCTTGCTCTAGCTTCTTTATTTCTTTGTCCTCCACCTCAGGAATCACTTTCACCGTGAATTTCGTCATTGGAGAGACCGTGGGGCAACGTACCTTTACTGGCCAGCTTACTGCTAACAGGTGGATGGCCCAGGGGGGGGGGGGGGGGGGGGGGAGGTGGGGCCAGGCAGTATCCCTGCTTGACAACAGGTAGAGGAAGGTCTCTCACATATGCCTACCAAAAATCACCCATGAAACTTGAAAATTGTGCAAATTATGACCCTTCCAATTGCGTGACGTACCCATATGTCGATGGGTGTAGCTGTGACAAAACATCGCGACGTACCCATACGTCGATGGGACTTGGCGGGTTAAACCACGGGGTTGTAGGAGACGCGCCGTGCCCATCCCGCAGAGCAAATCCACGCTCCTACTTACTTTTTAAAAATGTTTGCCAAAAATCAGTTATTAGTCCTAGAATATTATAATTACATATGCATATGGCACATACCTTCAGCTTTCTCCTGGGATGTTTTTTTTAGCACTTGTCAACTACCGTAGGACTTGTGGAGACTTCTGAAGTTGGGTAACTAAGTCTCCACTTTACACTTCCCAACTTCCCGTAATATGAATACCACTGCCAGATATTAACACTAGAAACACTATTCAATGATTTGCAAGTAGTTTGGAATCCATACTAAAAAAAAAAAAAAAAACACTGTGAAAGCAATGTAAAATACGAGTGCGTATGAGCCTCCAACTTGCGCTAATTTGCCGCTCGTATTGTCATTTCTTATTCATATGCACACTCACACTTTATTATTTCTAGTACTTTATTACACTTATATATATCCACAGTCCTTTACTGCTTCCCACACGATGTTTAGTAGGGGTAAAGGTCACAGGGCTTTTTATAAATGGACACAAAAGCAGCAGAAATGGAGGGGCGCGACTGTGACGTGCCTCCAGCTTGAAGGACGGCATTGAACTGAGATGTATGTATCTCGGTAGCCAAGAGTTGAAAATGTCAGCTGCTAATGTATATGCTAAGAAATAAGTCGTAGGAAATCTAGACAGTACGTAATAAATTAGGTAGTTCCAGGTGAATATAAATATCACTCAGGCTTCTCCCTTCCTTTCTTATATACATTTATATTACGAGAATAGCTCATATGGCATATTTCACGGGGGAAAAAAGCAGGGGAAATTAGCGAACGAGTGCAGGTTGGATGTTGCCAAGTGATAATTAGCTAATCCCAGGTGTATGGCACTATCAATTACCTTATTTTTTTTATATATATATTATTTTGTGTAAGAATAGGGCATAGGGCTCATTTCAATGGATGAAATCAGTGGAAAAATCCGGGGAAGATTTACGTAGCGCAGAGCGGCTGAGCAGACGACACAAAAGGGTAATGGAGGGGAGTCTAGAATGGGGGAAAATGGCTAAATTGTCAACAATGGATGGGAGTACTGATGACATTAGCAGCTCTGACTATTGTTGAACATTGGCAGTGCTGATAGATGATACAAGTCACCACCTGAAAGCCTGGGCAAATTCAAAACAAAACAAAATCACAAAAGTGACGCCCCGCGGTATGATCCATTGTGCCCGAGCATCACGGAAGTGACAGCCCGCAGTTAAGGGGTTAAACAAACATTAAACTGCTGAGAACAGAACATGGCGAGGTATTAAATGACCATACAGTGCTGAGAACAGAACATGGCGAGGTATTAAATGACCATACAGTGCTGAGAGCCTAACATTATGAAATGATTGGGAATCATGTGCCAAACACAGTGTTAAATCTAATGAAAATGTATTGACAGCATCAGAGAGTACAAAATTTAGTGTACAGTGAGACCTTTGGCACCAAAAATATCTTTAGCTAAATGTGAATATCCTCTTCAGAAACTCAGGTTTCTCTAATTTCAAAACAATCTGCCCTGTAGATGTGACATCAGTGCCATGGACCTCAGGCTCGAAAGTCAGACCCCGAGGGTGCACACTCTGTTGCGGTATTCTGTTTTGCCAAAAAAGGCCAACATTCCATGAAGTGTTTTCTGGCTCACATCAAGTTGTGTAGCACACCTGTACTGTAGCTATAATGATTCTTTGGCATGTCCTTTACCTGGACAGCACACTAGAACATAATCACCCTTTTCCATCCTGCAGCTATGAATTCACATGATTGCCAATTTGCCATAGCTACCTTATACTGTTCACAAGAACTGACAGTTCTTTGAAATATGCAAGCAGGTTTTTTCATGTAGCACCAAACCTATGTGTTTCCAACAAATATTTTTGTTAAAAAAATAATAAACATTTTCCTTTAAGTACGTGTATACTGTATACTAATCATAGACCATGTAACATGATTTTCACCACTAAGACAGTGCTTTTGATGGCAGATATGTTGCTGTCATCTATCTTGGAGTCACTTATTGCAAATGGCTTTATTGTATTTCTTTAATTTGTTACCTGTTTGTCCCCTCTCTTCTCTTTTCATGGTCAGCATTAAATATGTACAGTATATTCCTCCTCCATACATTTCATATAGTTTTTCCTCATGTATCTCATCACAAAACACTTGACAACTCATCAGGCCCCCCCCCTCCCACATCCTCCTACAAGGCTGCTGCTATCTTGCCAGCATACCACATGGCAACCATTTTGTCAAGATGCAGCTCTGCTTATGGTGGAGTTCCTCATATTTATTGTTATCCCTGTGCTTATGCATGTCCTGCCTCTAACCACATGGGATTTACCAAGAAATTCCCTTGTTTATCTCTACCATTACTGAGTTTATTCTCCCAATCGTCTTTTGCTTTACTTGTGTTGCCCAAGCCTCCCCCCCCCTCTCTCTCTGTCTGTCAGTCTGTTTGTCTCTCTCTCATGCTTGGTTAGGTCTGCCCATCCTCCTTCTGCCTGCCTAATTCTGCCTCAAGGATTGGGCATACAGTATACAGTACAGTACAGTGGCATTTTATCATGCTTATTACAGTATTCAATGATGTTTTTCTTTGTCTGAACAGTTATACAGTAAAGGCATAGGTTTTTACTGCGAGTTAGACTCTCTTTGGGGGATTTTGGAGGGTACCACATCAATATCCATCCTTATGTCAATTTCTGTCACTCTCGTTGCCACTGTTAGCCACATAATCCACTCATATAAGGGACAGTTTCAGGTAGTTGGTGCAATTACCCCAAACTTGATACAGTTACCTCACTCTACACTAATTTACAACAATAAACCTTTCAGTCAACCAGTCCTAACCCACTGAAAAACAGAACTAAGTGAATTTCAGTAGATATGAGTAAGTTTTAGCAAGAGGCCACCATTATGCCTAAGAACAAACCATGTTTTGGGAAAGAAAAGCATATAAAAGCAACAGAAATTATATCTCCATGGAGCAGTCATTTACCATAATAAATGTGAAAAATGTAGAAACAACTTGGAAGAATGAGAAATTAATTGGTAATGTCTTTCTGCTGCTTAAGCTAAACTGAACATATACATTTATCTACTAATAAGAGGATGAAAAAGTTAGAGGAATGCTCAAGCTTGATGTTATTAACAATAGAACCTCATCATTTTTGCTTGCAAACCAAGCCTGATGAGGTAACTTAATGGTGGAAGCAATACCGTATTTTTGAGCATTAACCTTGATATCACTCGATCCTAACCTTTGTTATAGTGTATTCACAGTTTAGATATATTAAAATAACTGTTTTGGGATTACACTAAATCCTTGCCATTAACTTTTTAACATATGTAAGAAGCTCATAGATTACATCCAAAGTTTGGAGTGTTCTAACACTGACTGGAAAAAAATGTTCTCATAGTGATAAGATCAACCATCCAGTAATGGAATTAACATGATACCAATACAGCACTGGACTTACACTGGGTAAGAGTCAAGTTGATGGTTAGTTTACTTTAATTTGATTAGCTATGCAATGGAACACTACTGTACTGTGGTAGCAGCAAGCACGAAGAAGAAACAACACACTCATTCTGTTATTGGGGGGAGTTTAATTTACCTAGAATAAATTATAATAACTGCCAAGTGAGTGCCAATGAAACTTCATTACTTTCTATTATTTGAGTTAAATATTATGAAAGACTGACACTTATTTTAGCATATTGACTTCTTTATTGAGACAAGAGCTCTCAGTACAGTATTTGATATACAAGTAATCTCTCTACTATCCGGACGTCCACTATCCGGATACATCACTATTCGGACATCGTGGGCTGATGGCCGAAACCCCAAAATTGAAGAAAATAATAAAAAAAAATCCGATTTTTTCCTACCGCGTCAGTTTGAATTTCCCGCCCGCGCCGACTAGCTCCCTTCCCGCTCAATCTTCCTCCTACTAGTTCTGTCTCAACTCCCGTGAACAGTGGATGGCTGTCCGATCGTTTGCGGTATTTTCATTCTTGTTTAAATAATCAAAAGTCACAGTGCTAAGGATTAAGTGTAGTTAAACACTGGATTACTGGACATGCTTCAAGAGCACTTATGACCACTGTAAAAACCTTAGAGATGGGGGTAAACAACAATCATGGACTGTAAGTAAACATTGTCAGCTGCTAAATATTTTCCATAATCACTTCTAAATCCTCATTCTCTGGTTACATTTTATTTACTTCATGCTTTGTGTCCCATATTTGAGTGCACAGGCTGTGAAAGAGGTGATTTTCTCAGTGATTACCACGTCTCTTACATACATTCACTATCTAGTCAACTGGTGAACATTTTTGCCCCACAGACCTCTAAATCATAATTTTTCTGGTTACATTTTATTTACTTCATGCTTTGTGTCCCATATTTGAGTGCATAGGCTGTGAAAAGGTGATTTTCTCAGTAATAATCATGTCCGCCTTACTCACCTCAAAATCATCATTTTTGGGTTAAAATTCAATTAATTCATGCTTTGTGCCAATTATTTATGTGAATGGGGTCTTAATTAAGTGCTATGCATGTCCAGGAGGGAGGTAGGTAGGTGGTTTTCTGATTTAGGTTAGGTTAGGTTAGGGTCAAGAATGACNGGTGCTGTTGGTGAACAGTGAACACCTTTGCCATACCTAACTCTTTTTCTGGTAACAGTTTATTTATTTGATGCTTTGTATCCCATATTTTAGTGCATAAGATGTGAGAAATGATGATTTTCATAGTGATTGCCACGTCCGATACTTATTTACACTAAGCTGCCAACTCATGAACATCTATGCCTTACTTACCTCAAAATCATCATTTTTGGGTTAAAATTTAATGAATTAATGCATTGTGTCCATTATTTAATGCATATGGTGTGAGAAAGGGTGATTTTCATAGTGATTTCCATGTCTGATACTTACTTACACTTGCTGGCAAGTTGTGAGCACCTATGCCTTACTCACCTCTAAATCATAATTTTTTGGTTAAAATTCAGTTAATTCATGCTTTGTGTGTATTATTTATGTGAAAGGGGACTTAAATAAGTGCTATGCATGTCCGGTAGGGAGGTAGGTAGGTTGTTTTCTGATTTAGGTTAGGTTAGGTTAGGGTCATGAATGACCAGTGCTGGAGCTTCAGGGCCAATATCCGGACAAGACCACTATCTGGACATGCCTTTGGCTCTATTACGTTGGATAGTGGAGGGATTACTTTACAAACGAGGCTGACGTGATTGAAGAAGTACATCCATTGCCCCACTTGGCAACAGCGACTATGTTAGTATAGTATTGTATTTCAGGTTAGATGCCACAGTAACCCATATGCGAAGTTATGTAGATTTAAGGCACAAAATTACTTAAAAGGAAATTAGCTACAGAAAATATCAGGAGGATTTGGCTATGGGGAACTAGGAGCTAAAATTTGAGGACAGGGTTGTGGAAGAAAGTAGGACAAGTTTAAAGATGACATTTCAAATGTAATGTCATATTGTTGCATCGTCGTATCATTTGTGAAGGCTCCAACATGCTTGCATGCGTTGGCCATGGTCACCTTATGGTGGCTTTCCACGCTGCTCAATCTCTGGCAGCCTCTCTATTCAGTCCCATACCCCTGAGATCACGCTATATGATCTCGTCCCAAGTCTTTTTCAGTTTGTCTTTTGCAACCCAATCCCCAACATTCACACTTCTTGCCTTCCCCAGCCAGTTGTCATCCTTCATCCTCTCACCATGCCCAAGCCATCTAAATCTGTGCCATTGCATCACAACATATAATACATTCCAGTCCAATCCTTCCTCTCAGCTCTTCAGTTGCAGTCCTTGCCTCCCTTCCCAGGCCTAGCATTCAAACACACAGTACACATCCATCTAATCATTGTCATTTCTGTATGTTTGAGCCTACAAATATCCTCTTCCTTTACTTCCCAGGACTTACTACCATACAGCGTTACACTCCTAACACATGCCGCAAACAAAGATCCTATAGCACAGAGGGAGAGCCCTCTCAGTGTTAGGAAAGGCAACAGGTCCCTGAACTTCCTCCAACTACTCCTTATGCTAGCCACAGAGTTAACTCCAGTCCCACCTCCAGGATGCAGTAGCTATATCCCCCAAATAACAAAACTCCTCCACACACTTGAGGGACTCTCCAGCAAGATCAGTCCTTTCGTGCATAACAACCTCTGTATGTACTCCCCATCACACTGCACAGGCAAAATTATCATTATTTTGCAGCCTACCTCTAATGCCACTACATCTCTTATGCATCCACTTATCACAAACACTGCATAAGATGGAGTTACTTCCCACACCCTTGTGGCAAACAGCATTATATCTATCTATCTGTATATATATTTATAAAAATAGCAATAGCCTAAAAAAAATTGCACCAAATACTCTTGAAATGGCAACTCCATATGTACTGGACTTGTGTTCGGATGGATAATAAAGAAATAAATGCCTGAAAACGGAACCCAGTTATCAAGCATAATTAATGTATTAGCAGTTATAAAAAATTACATGGTTGTGAAACTATCTTCATGATATAGAATCACAGTTTCCCAGTCTTCAAGAGCTCTGTCCCGTTTAGGGGGATACAGTATTCCAGGGGCAGAATAATAGTGACATGGTAACTGCTAATTACATATCAGTCAAATGGTTTGAAACTGTTTTCATCATGTTTTATCTCAGTTTTCCTCATCATTTCCCACCCTCATTCTGGGCTATGATATTACGTTAGTATCAGTGGCTGAAGGGGGGAAATACGTTAAAAAAGTGAGGAATTCAATGACTCAGAAATAGAATAAAATAACCAGAAAAACTGTGGTATCTAAAATGTCTCAGATTATAAAGAAGAAACATATAAAAATAGCAAGAAAAATAGGGATTCCATAGTGGTGGACTCATTAGCTGCATCTGAATTGATTGGTTTGTAATCAGTCTAGGAGAGGCCTTTCAAAGTGGAAAGGATAGTTACAACCCTCATTAACCCCGTCATTTCTAGGGGCTCTCCTAAACTGAATACCGATAAAATAATCAGATGCTAACTGGAATTAAATTTTAAAAAAATCTATGGGTTGTTGGAGTTAAGAGTATAGCATATATGAGTAATTATGTGCCAAACTATGTCAAAAGTTCTCAGAAAGCACAGTAGTGCCACACCTAAACTTATACCTTGACCCATTCTCTTGACCTCTGATTGATCAGCACAGAATTGAATCAATTCTTCCCCTCCCTCCACACAGTATACTGTGTATGCCAAGACTGATCCTGATTGGTTCATTCATGTGATAACACCATATCCTGAATTCTGACCCTACTTGTTACCTTGATCTTTGATCAGTCTGATCCAAAATACAGTATAAGTTTTTCCCAAACTCACACACAGTATACAATACAGTATGTGCTAATTTTGACCCAAATTGGATAATATATTTATGAGATATTTTGTTATCAATCATAAATAGGTACATGCTGTAGCTACAGTACACACAAACAGACTTGATAACAGTCACTAATTATGAGAACCTCAAACTAAATCATTGGACATGTACAGTTGCACACAGTCTCTCAAAGAGTCTTGGTCAGTTAGTCAGTGTGCACTGGAATGGTGTGGTCATGCTATTGTCACAGTTGCCATGTATATCTTTAATCAGGTGCATTTACTTTCATACTTTGTGTATCAAGCACTACATATAAAATATGTCTAGAAGATAGTTGTTGACTTTATACATGGGTTTTATTCGCCCCTGTGTAGAGTACAACTCTCATGTGTGGGGAGGCTCCACACATACAGCTCTTCTCAATAGTGTGGAGTCAAAGGCTTTTCGTCTCATTAACTCTCCGCCTTTTACTTGCTCCCTTCCCTCTGCCTCTTCAACCCACCGTTGCACCGTTATCTCTTTTCTATCACTACTTTAATGGTCACTGCTCCTCTGAACTGTCTGCTTGCATCCTTCCACCTCAATGACAGGCGCATAGCACCCGTCTAGCAACAAACTCTCATCCCTTTTCTGTCCAACTCTCTAATGCAAGAGTTAACCGTTACTCCCAGTCCTTCATTTATGCAACAGGTCAACTCTGAAACTGTCTCCCTCTGTCTGTATTTCCTACTTCCTATGATCTCCAATCTTTCAAACATAGTGTGTCCAGGTATCTCGAAATGAACAGATCTTGAATTTGGCTTTTTTTTTTTTTTTTTTTTTTTTTAAGAAAGTTTGTGGGATCTTAGCCTTTGGTTCCTTCTTTCTTGCATAAAAAAAAGGAAAAGAAAAGAAAACTAAAGTTGAAGATACACAGCTAATGTCTTGTGGCTGTATAAATCAAGAATGGGCAGTTATTCTTCATGACTGGTGGTGGCAAAATACTGTATATCAGGGGTAAGAAGTGGTTCTTATTTAGAAGAATGATGTGAATGGTTTCATGCTACACAGAATGGTGCATGGAAAAGAAAGCAGACGTAGTATTGTACAATATTGTAGTTCCATAAATTCTGCAGGTTTCTGTATATAAAAAAAAAGCCAAGTTGCTTCAGCTTTGCTTACAGTTAGTAGAGTACCGTATACAGTAAGGTCCTGGGTTATGTCAGAGTTCCGTTCCTGAGACATGACATAAGTCAATTTTGTATGTAACTTGAATTTCTGACCGTACATCGTACATTTATACCTCAAGGGAGTGAGTTAGGGGGTGGGGAGGTGATGCGAAATATGAGGGACAGGGAGTGCAGGATGGACAAGATGAGGAGGTGATGAATAGAAGCAGGGAGATAGGAGTGAGTGAAAAGGGGAGAAATGAAAGAAATTGAAGGAAAATGAGACAACAGGGGAGAAAAAAAAAAAAAGGAAGAGGAGAGAGGAATGAAGAAGGGGGACAATATATTAAAGAAATGGGATGGAAGTAAGAAGGGAAGGGAGGGCAGAAAAAAAATGGGAAAGAGGAAGTGTGATGTGTGGGGGAAAGAGAAGGATAAATGAGTGTAGGAAGCTAGGAAAAGAAGGGAATAAAGGGAGGGGGAAAGAAGAGAGGAATGGGGAGGGGAAGGAGTAACAGATGAGGGATTAAGGATTAGTGAGGAAATGGACGGGAAGGAAGAATGAGAACGAGAGGGGGGATAATAGGGAGAGGAAGGAGTTTAGGAAAGAAACAGGAATGGGGAAATGACGGGATGAGTGAGGGAGGAGAGGAAATAAGGAAGGAGAGATGAGAAGAGAACAGAGTGGAAAGAGACATCTCACAGCAGACAGCAACACCTTAAAACCTGCGCATTACATTTATTTCTTCATTATTTTATTCTTTTAAAATTTCCTTGTAGCGGACTGTCGTAACCTCGAGATTGACGCAAGTCGAGAGTGACGTAACCTGGGACCTTACTGTATTCACTTTATTTCTAAGTGTGATTTAAAATAGGTTTTACTGTCAGTTATGTGAATTCTTTAATAAGTCATAGTAAACATACTTGCATGATCAAATGGTATAACTGCACTAGCTATGTATATTAGCAAAATGCTACACAAATGTGAAATCATTGCTTTCATGTTAGTTGTTTTGTACATTATTTTTTAACATTTGTAACATTTGTCATTATGAGTACAAACTCTAGATATTGTTCTTTTATTAAATAGTTTATTTTTTGTTTGATCTGCACTAAACTAAACATACAAATTCAGTTCTGCTGAATGGTATTCCTTCTTAGGAAGGTGTTGGAGAGGGATACTTTCCCACAATGGCACAGATATAATTGGGCAGTTCCACTTCTTACGGTAGTTATGCAAGCAGCCCTCAGGTTCCTATTCCTTGGAAGAGTAATAGTGGACAAAAGGAGAATGGCACTTTCAGCCTGCAGGCAAGTGGGATCATGCCCAGAGGAGTCTGGGCTGCAACAGTAATAACTTATCACTCATTAAAACAGTCATCCTCCATGTGAATGGTAAAATGTGCCTCTAGTGTTTCCAAGGCATTGGTTGTGCTAATATTAGGATTGAGCCAATAGATACCATGATTATATATGCCCAGTGAGTTAGATTTTTCCTCAGTGATTGTAGACACAAATTTTTAAGAATCAGTTCTTATTTGGGAAACAAAAGCTATCATTAATATATTTTTATGCATAATAGGTTTGAGCATTAGCCTTATAAAGTAAGTGAAAACTGACTGTAGATGGATAGACATTTTTGTTTTTGTTTTAATAGCTTGAATATTCAAATATCCCTATTTTTAATCAGGTGAAAGCAGTACTGCTGATGCAAGAATGAGCAGCGGGTTCATCACAGAGAAAGAGGTGGCAGAGCGTCGCCGGGTACGCCAGGAGAACTGGGAGAAAACCCGGACAGAGGATGACCCTGAAGAAGCCCCAGAGGATCCTGTTACAGATCATCGTTCACTCTATGACCGACTCCAGGAACAGCGTCAGAAGAAGCAGGAAGAGTACGATGAGGCCCACAAGTAAGTTAAGTCCTTCCTCCGAGTTGACTTGAGCTCTTGCAAAATAATATCGTCATCATCATTGTCATCAGCCATTGAGGTCCACCGCAGGACCAGTGTATCCCTACCAAAGCAGGGATGATACAAGCCATGTATCTCTACCCTGTGGCTTAGGCTGTCTGGAAGAGACTGTATGTAGGGTGAGAAGTGCTTGTGAGTGTAATTTTTGTGTTGTAGTGGCTTTGGATGTTTGTGTAGTCTGTGAACCAAGTGTTATTGACCCGCCTTAAGCCAGTTGGGTGCAAGCATACTAGTATGCGACACTGGTTCAACCACAGCACCCCTTGTGTCCGCCAAACTGGTCAGTAGCTTTGTAAACGCTTCCCAGAGTTTTTACAACCTTGGCGGGAGGCGAACCCAGCCCACCAGCATGTGAGACACACACTCTGCCACTGTACCACGGAGGCTATATTTGCTTTACTGTATTTCCATCTTTCATCCTTCCTGCCATCACTTTTTTTTTTTTTTCCAGGTGGCTCTGTACTGAGTAACTTATCCCAATGGTTTCTTGCAATCCAGGAAACCAGTTACTACGCTGGGTGATAACCACATAGCCAAACCTCATAATGGGATGATGTGGAGCCTGCTGTGGTGCCATTGTTAATTGGGTGGAGCAAATGCCAATAAAGCCTTCATCCAGGAACCAAACTTCCACACTCTTCCCCACACCTCACGGTGGCTAGGTGCAGTGTACTGTAAGAGAACATTGATTCACTGCATAGGATGGCCTTACAGGGGCAACTACATTCCTGCAGTAGATGGGTCTGCTAGACTGGACAGACCAGGGTTACTCAACTGCTGCAGTACTACTGCCACATCTTTCCCTGTTTGATTAGTTTGTTAGAATGTGTTTTATTACATCTACCATTATGTGCATGGTATGGCAGTGTACAGTACTGTAGTTTTATCATTATAACTACCATTAGCTTCATTCTTATCACTAAATAGCTAAAGCCTATTGAAGAAGGAGGTGGTGTGCTAATGATTGTGTACTTGATGCATTCACAGTACACACGAATGTGTGATTACTTTTTAAATGACAGTACACAGTTTCTAATTGTATATAGTCACTGTTAAATAGGAAAATGTGTAATTGTATTTTCTGTGGAGTTAAGTACAGTAATGTTGTCAGAAGGTATGTTAAAAACTGTTCTTATTCCATTTTCAAGATTCAAGAATATGGTACGAGGACTAGAAGATGATGAAGTTGACTTCCTTGAGCAGGTGGACCGAAGCAAACTCCAGGAGGAAGTTCGAGTTCGCACTGAAGAAACAGCTGCCTTAGCTGAGTACAGGTATGCAGAATAGTGTTGAAAATACTGTAGATGGATACCGGTGTGTTGTAGGTAGGTACAGAAGGGTAGGACAATGAAAGACCACAGTACAGATGGATATTGGGCAGGGTGCGATAAAGTATTGTATATACGGATGTGGACTGGAGGAACAGGTGGGCATGATGGAAGGAAAATATGTAACTGAATGAAAGAAGAGGAGGTTATCGTAGACATACAATTTACCATTTAGCTATTACCTGCAGTCAGACACCTTAATCCTGGAGGGGGTGGCATCTGGTCATGGATTGTTAGACACTGCAGATAGGTAATAAACTGTTTACCAAGTGTAAATAGATGTATCGTGTAACTCATCCAGTTTACCTGAAAAGAGAGTTCGGAATAACAAGGGTGTAGCTTTTCAAATTAGGGTATTGTAAGTGTTCCATTGTGGTAGGTGGGGGCACTCACCATCCACTCACTCGATGCAGTGCTGCTCTCGGGTGTCTGCCCTTTCCTATCCTCCATCCTTCTTTCCTTCAGTCCTCTTCAGTCTTTCTTTCCTTCATTCTTTCCTTGTCCTTCTGCCTACTAGTGACTTTACACTCCCTCTTCTGTCTTTCTTGCCTTCATTCTTTCCTCATCCTTCTGCCTGTGGGTGACTTTACACTGAGTGACTAGCCAAATGGTTTCCTGTACACCAGGAAACCATTTGCTACGCTGGGTGGTAACCACATAACCACATTTTGGTGCCTGGTGGTTTAGTGGGTAATTACGACGCTTCAGTCAGCTTGAGCCATTGAAGGTTTATATCCAAGGGGTGGTTGGGGTTTATTGCTACATAATGCCATTCAGGGATGAGTGAGGCTGGTCACTCTCATCTTAAATGTCATGACCAACTTGCCTAGCCCTTGGCTCCTACGCTTCTCTGTGGGGCGACATAGGATTGGATAATGAATGAATGAATGTAAGTGTTCCAGTATTAATTTTCATGGAAGGCTTATACATTTGTTTTGAGAGCTGCAAGAAGCTTCCATGAAAGAGTTTTAGTGCCCACATAAAATATGGGTGCAGACTTTGGTGTGTCATGAAAATTAGAAGTCAAGAGTAAAAGCAGTGAAAATGGAGTTATTGAGGAATGTGTGTGGAGTGCAGAGTGGATAGGATTAGGAATGATGTGGAGTAAAGATGTATGAGTATGAACTGAAGAGAGTGTGCTTAGTTGGTATGGGGATATGGAGAGAATAGGGGTGAACAGGGTGCTGAAGAGGGTGTGAGTGAGTTTGAAGGTAGGAAAAAGTGTGGTAGGCCAAGGAGGTGGCTAGGTAAGATTACTAAGTGAATGAGAAAGCTAGATATGGAGGTTGAGGCTTGGGAACTAACATTATGTACGAGTATAGAGGAGTATAAGGCAATGGCATGGCACTCCTGTTTTTATCTGGTGACATGATAGTTGTAGGATTGAATCTAGCTGATGTACACTGTGAAGGATTAGGAATACCAATACAGTTTGTGAAAGATGTGAATTAGGAAAATATGTGGACACAAAAGGAAGAGGTTGAAGATGGAAGAAGTAATGGTAGGCCAAGGAGAAAGTGGATGGATATGGTTTATGAGTGTCTGAGACAGTGTGATATGAAGATTGATGAGGTTAGGGAACTGATAGGGGATTGAGCAGGTTAGAAGAATTTTATGTAGAGTGTAATAAAAAGGCTTAGCACCCCTGTTTTTTCCAAGTGATGTGATATTCATAGGATTGATTCAAGCTGATGGTTAATGTGAAGTGCATAAATATGGCTAGCCTGTGAGGTTGAGTCAGGTTTCAGGGGGCTTGAATGATTAATGAATGAGAAAGTAGCTCATTTAATTGAACAGGCAGTTCCCTCTCTGTCAGATATCTTCTTGCTGTATGGACTCTACCTCACCATATCCTGGAGTAGGAAAGGTCAGGATGATGATTGTGGTGATATGTTCACCAGCATATTACAGTAATATGCATACCTTTATATATGATGTCTTGAACATATGTGGCCATATGGTACTTAAACTTTGCATTCTCTCTCTCTCTCTCTCTCTCTCTCTCTCTCTCTCTCTCTCTCTCTCTCTCTCTCTCTCTCTCTCTCTCTCTCTCCATATACAGTACACTGTCAGTATAAGAAACTAATTGGTATCAGACATTTGACGTTTAAGCCGATAGTTCATTAGAGCTGAACACTATGCTGTTCAGTAATATCCCAGGCATCATGTCTTTTGCCATACAAAGATCATTAAATATAGAGCATCATTCTGCCATACAGTCGTACGCAGTAACATACAACTAGGTCTAAATGGCTTTTTTTCTCAATAAATGCACTATTTATGGCATCCCTCATGATGCTGGTCACCCAGAGACTGATGTGGCATTCTGCGGGATATGGAGGAGTACAGGTATGTGCGTGTGTGCATGCACGTGTAAATGTAGGGATGCCACGGTGGTTGATGTTTCCTGCGCATTTATCATTTTACTGAACGAAAATTTGTTAAACGAACCTAACATTTGGCCAGCTCAAGGTGGTTGTTAAAACCAAAATTCGTTACAAGAGAGTTCTGTATATTGAGGATTTACTGTATATATATATATGTAATATATATATATATATATATACAGGTGTTCCTTCCCTAACACAGGCATTTGCTTCCACACTAATGTCACGTTAGGCAGATATCCAAATATCGCATTAGAGGGACTCTTGAAAACCCAATTTCCTTCCGCACCTCTGCCCAAAGTCCACTTTTTCTCCCCTTGTGGTGCAAAATTTTTTATACCCCCCCCAATTAAAACCTCCTGAAAGCATTAATATGGTTATAAAAAATACATTAGGTCAGTTCAGGACTTTTTTATTTATTGTACTGAACCTTATGTGAGGAGAAGAACAGACACACATTGCCAGAGATGAGGTAGAGGGGGAGAACACACACTAAAATCCATCAAAGTCTGTTTCACTAGCAACACTCCAAGCATCATTTTCTAGGTCCTCCATAGCTTCTTCATCCTGCTGTTGCTGGATATCCTCTTGCTGTAGACCAGCAGCAGCTTGTCTGGTGAAGTAACAAGTGATCAGTGACTGTTTACGACGGTTTACTCTGTCAATGTGCATACGACTATAGACGCTGACTGCATCAACTATGTGCTTAATCACGTCGTTACCTCTTGCAAGGAAAGGGTTGCTGTCAAAGATGAACTACTTGAGAGACTCTGCTCAGGAAAGGGTCACTATCAAAGATGAACTCCTTGAGAGACTCAGCTTGACTCAGGATTTGACTTAAAACTTCACTGCTGGGTTCACCTGCTGGTCTGGCCTCCCTCTCTTCCTCTAGCTGTTCCCTCTCCTCTTCGTCCCTGTCTTGTAGCTCAACTTCCTGCATAATCCGCTTGTCTGAAGTGTCACTGGTGTCCCTGGCAATCTCCACCTCCACCGTCACATCACCACAACCGGGCACACTGCATCACAGCCCTCCCTGTTCAAATTACCGCTTTACGCTAACAGTGCCCGCGTTAGGATGTTTATTCCCTTTCACAAAATCGTGCCACTTAAGAGCAGTATCGCGCTACAGCAAACCGCGTTAGGGGAGGAACACACACACATATTTATTTATATATATCTATATATATATACAGTAGGTGCGGAAAGTGTTGATGCCATCTTAAAAAAAGAAAACATTCTTGTGGTTAGCAAGGAGAAACAAATAAATTAACACTCACCATTGAATTTAGTATTTACTGGCATTCCCCTTCACCTTTATTATCTTCTTAAGGCGTCTGGGGAGACTGATGGCGTAGTTTTGCAGAACAGACGGACTAAAACTGCTCCATAGCTGCTTGACTGCAGCCTCAAGTTTAGGCGAAGATGATGTGTCCATACTACACAGCTGCCGCTTCATGTGCGCCCATAAATTCTCAATGGGATTGATATCTGGGCTGTTTCTGGGCCAGTCTCGGAACCTCACAGTCTGTTAGCCACTGTTTCACTGACTTCGCAACATGTGCATGGGCAGAAGCTTGCATAAATACTCTTGCCTTGGTTTTATCAAAAGAGTCACTTAAAACATCACATAAGAGCTCCAAATAATTGTTCTGGTTCACTTTTTCATTTGCAGGTAGAATTACCAACTCACCAACACCATAATATGTAAAGCAGCCCCAAGCCATGAGTGAGGCTGGGTATTTAACAAACTTGGAAGTGTACTTAGGATCCAGGGGGTCACTGCCTGGTTTGCGGTACACTCGTGATGAAGGGGTACCAGTGACAGTAAATGTTGACTCATCACTCCAAAGCACAGTTTTCCATTGCTCCTCACTCCAGGCAAGATATTTCTTACACAAATTTACTCTCTTTTTCTTCTGAAGTGCAGTTAGCAGTGGTTTTTTACGAACACAAAAACTCCTGTAGCCCAGATTGTCATGCAACAGCTGCTGCACACTTCTGACACACATCTGCCAGCAACTGTGGGTTCTTTTCTTTTAAATCCCATGCTGTTAGCCTTGGATCCTTGCTAACTTGCCTTGAGATCAGCTGACGGGTCCTGAAGGTTGTCTTACGAGGTGTCCCAGGCTTGGGAAGTGGAGTGGGAGGAATGGCCTCCCCACTGTCCTTGAACCGCTTCACCAGTCTCTGCACTGTCCTCAGTCTAACACCTGTTTGATTTGCAATAAATGGGAGTCTGTGGCCAGCTTTGTATAAAGTAATCACTTCCACACGTTTGTCCTTGCTTGTGGTTACTTTAGGCATGATGAGAATGTGGTAGGTAACCAAATAACTGTGTTATTTGAGTCAAAACATGCCCTCGTGGTGCATCACACACAGAGACAATCCTCCTCCTGTGGCTGCCCAAACATTACTGAGCCTGCTCCTGTGGTGCCAGACCTATCAAGCAGGGTTGACAGCTCCCGTTGAAAAAGCATCAGCTCATTTCGCATCACAGGGGAGGGTAGTATTGACCCTACTTCACTTAACGCGAAAAAGAATGACGTCGGCCCTTTAGCGTCAATACTTTCCGCGCCTACTGTATATGTATATACAGTATATATGTATATGTATATATGTCCATCCATCCACCATCCAGTCCTGCGTTTCCCCATGAGGAGCATAGAAGCCCGGGGCTAGGCAAATTAGTCCTGACATTTAAGATGAGAATGACCAGCCTCACTCATCCCTGAGTGGCATTACGTGAGCAGTAAACCCCAACCATCTCTTGGGTATAAACCTTCATCAGTTCAATCTGATTGGAGCGCTGTAATTACCTACTAAACCGCCTGGCATCAAAATTTGGTTATATGGTTACCAGCCAGCATAGTAAATGATTTCCTGGTGTACAGGAAACCATTTGGCTTGTTATTCAGTGTAGAGTTACCCACAGGCAGAGAGGCTGCAGTGCAGCCCCCGACACCACAGGCACACTTACTCTCCTCATGCATATCTCGTTCACAAAACAAACTCCTTAAACATAACTTCAGCCAGCGATCTCATGGTGCTGCAGATTGAAGTGGCTTGTTTCCTGCTGTCCATTGGGTTACACCCAGATGAACTTGGGATTGTAAAAACGACACTAACAACAGTAGAAATGACATAGAGGTAGGTATGAAAATCAGTGGGAGGGCTTCTGATATATTACTGTGTTGTTTTTGCTACTTCATCACAAAAGCTCTTCTTAATTATCAGAAAGAAGGTATCAGCCATGCATAAGAATCAAGCAGAGGAAGAATTGAGGGCTGAGATGAAGGTGGGTGAAAATCGGAGGACTGGTGGAGCTGGTGCTGGCGGACCAGGCAGCAGAAAACAGCTCTCACATCTTTCACTGCTTGCTGGAGCCATCAAGAGAAAAACCAGTGATGAAGAGGAGTCAGCACAAGCCAAAAAGGCTAAACCAGGTCAGAATTGTTTCCTTGACACAAGTTTTGATCTAATATCTCTTTTATCTGAACTAAGGGTATGTACTTGCCTAATAAAATTGTGGTAGAGATATTAATCTACATTGTAACTGTAGGTATGTTGCCTTATTAGGCAGCATTAAGACCACAAATACTGGTCACCAATATTAGGAAACAAAATATAATTGTAATCAAGAATCATACAAATGCGTGAGGTACACTGTTAATTTCTTCAGTTTAAGACCCATCCCACCCTTGTATCTTTGTGGGAGATCACCTTCCTGTACTAAGAATTGCCCAGCACTACTTAGTGTTCCAGTAACATCCCTCCTCTTCCACCCAGCACTACACTTCACAAACACATACCCACCACAGCCATCCAAAACCTCTGGCCAAACAGCATTCTTCATAACCACAACCAGACATCCACACCTCAAAAACTACTCTGCCCAGAGACATCAGTACATCTAGACTGACTATGATGTAGTCATCATCCATCCTCCTTGCTACAGTAACAACACAAAATACAACTCACAACCAAGCCACTATGCTTTCACTGCAGGCAGCATGTTGCATCACTTCATGCACCATAATATCACAGCACAGACATTCCTTCAACCTAACATCAGTAAAAGACTTCTGGGAGTGATTGGTGTAAGTGGCCTGTTTTCTTCAGTCAACTTGGTTTACAACCAGATGAGCCTGGAATTGCAACAACAACAACAACAGTGTGTTAATCTCTTTTTATATTCTTTACCAGTTTAATTCAGTCAGCCTTGTAATTGTAATTTTCATTCCAGTGTAATTTCCCTATTGCTTATTGGATGATGAGATTCAGAGATCCATCCATCCATCCATCATCCAATCCTACATTGCCCCATGAGGAGAGTAGGAGCCCAGGGCTAGGCAAGTTGGTCCTGACATAAGATGAGAGTGACCAGCCTCACTCATCCCTGAGTGGTATTATGTGAGCAATAAACCTAAGCCATCCCTTGGATATAAACCTTCACTGGCTCAATCTGATTGGAGTTCCGTAATTACTTACTAAACCACCAGGCACAAAAATTTGTTGTATGGTTACCACCCAGAATAGTAAATGATTTCCTGGTGTACAGGAAACCATTTGGCTTGTCAGTCAGTGTAGAGTCACCCATAGGTGGAAGGAAGGGGAAAGAATGAAGGAAAGAAAGACAGAAGAGGTAGTGTAAAGTCACCCTTAGGCAGAAGGATGAGGAAAGAATGAAGGAAAGAAAGACAGAAGAGGATGGAAGAAAAGAAGGATGGAGAAGATGAAAGGGCAGACACCCGAGAGCAACACTACGTCGAGTGAGTGGATGGTGAGCGCCCCCACCCACCACATAGATTCAGAGATTAGCTTGTTAATTGTATTTGGGACAGATGAGTGAAAGGAAACCTCAGATACATTCATGTCCCATGCAGTGCCTTAGGGGTTTTGAGTCTGCATACAGTGCAGTGCAAGTGGTGAGAACTACATCACTGTGCCAAACAAAAACAGAGCATTTCTGTCCCCTCACTCCCATACCTTTAACCCATAAATTGTTTAATTTAGGATATAGCGCTCACCATCCACAACTAAATTGTATTGCTGCTTTGGGTGTCCACCCTTTCCTCTCTTTCTTCCTTCCTCTTCTGTCGAAACTTCATTCTTTCCTCTTCCTTCTGCCTGCAGGTGACTTTACACTCCCTCTACAGTCTTTCTTTCCTTCATTCTTTCCTATTCCTTCTGCCTACACATGACTTTACAATCCCACTTCTGTCTTTCTTTCCTTCATTCTTTTTGCCTGCGGGTGACTCTTCACTGAGTGACAAGCCAAATGGTTTCCTGTACACCAGGAATCAATTTACTATGCTGGATAGTGACCATATAGCCAAATTATGGCGATTGATGGTTTAGTGGGTAATTAAGGCACTCCAATCGGATTGAGCCTGCATATGCTTATATCCAAAGGGTGGTTGGGGTTTATTGCTCATGTTATGCCACTCAGGGATGTGTGAGGCTGGTCACTCTCATTTTAAATGTCAGGACCAACTTGCCTAACCCTGGGCTCCTTCGCTTCTCATAGGGCAGCATAGGATAGGATGACGGATGGAAAATATCAAATATGGTTGTTGTTTTTTAATTATTATTTTGTTTCATCTTAAAAAAAAAAAATCATGGAGTACAAATATACCATTATCATGCTTCTGATGCACCAAGTTGTCCAGGAGCCCCCCCTTGGTAACCAAGCAGGATTTTAAATACCCATTTGTATTCCTTCTGCCTGTGGGTGACTCTACACTGAGTGACAAGCCAAATGGTTTCCTGTACACCAGGAAACCATGTACTATGCTGGGTGGTAACCATACAACCAAATTTTGACGCCTGGTGGTTTAGTGGGTAATTACGGCACTTCAGTCGGATTGAGCCGGTGAAGGTTTATATCCAAGGGGTGGTTGGGGTTTATTGCTCATGTAATGCCACTCAGGGATGAGTGAAGCTGGTCACTCTCATCTTAAATGTCAGGAATAACTTGCCTAGCCCTGGGCTTCTACGCTGCTCATGGGGCAATGTAGGATTGGATTAGTGTTGATTGATTCATTCATTCATCTAATCCTACATTGCCCCATGATAAGCGAAGGAGCCCGGGGCTAGGCAAGTTAGTCCTGACATTTAAGATGAGAGTGACCAGCCTCACTCATCCCTGAGTGGCATTATGTGAGAAATAAACCCCAACCACCCCTTGGATATAATAAACCTTCACCGACTCAGTCCAATTCGAGCGCCATAATTACTCAGTAAACCACCAGGTGCCAAAATTTGGTTATATGGTTACCACCCAGCATAGTAAATAGTTTCCTGGTGTACAGGAAACCATTTAGCTTGTCACTTAGTGTAAAGTTACCCACAGGCAGAAGGAAGAGGAAAGAAAGAGGGAGTGTAAAGTCACCCATAGGCAGAAGGACGAGGAAAGAAAGACAGAAGAGGATGGAAGGAAAGAATGATGGAGGAGAGGAAAGGGCAGACACCCAAGAGCGACACTACATCAATGATATAAAAGTAAATGCCATTGATAAAGAATTAGAGTATATCATGCACAAATAAGTTGTTGCCCAACCCTGGTTATGCCTGATTCAGCAGACGTGTTTGCCACAGGTGAGCAACTGCTCGTCATTGATGTGTCTGTGTCATGGTGCGACGTGTTGTGCAGTGCTCCATAATGTAGGTCATGTTGTGTGAATCTATTATACAAGTGGGACATGGGCCATTTGTGATGCCAACCAACCCAAATCTAAGGTGCTGTATCAGTGAGGATAAAATATGCTTCACTGTTTTACCACTTGTCCTTTCCAAATCGACTTCCTATTTTCTTTCTTTTGGGAAAAAGCATTCACCACCCAAAGATTGTTCCATGCTGTGAATTCAACTCATATTTTCCCACATACATGGGTGGGGTGGGTGGAGGGGGCTCAGTCGGTAGAGAGCTGGCCTGCAGTCCTACAGGACTCGGTGTACCCACACTGTATAACTGTGCCCCCCCCCCCCCCCACTGCATATGTACCCCCACTGTAATATCCCCTCTCCCCCACTGTATATCCCCACTGCTAGATCAAAAGCGCTGAGTTAAACCTGTTTCTCACACTTCGGGCTACGCAGATGTAAGTCAGTCAAAAGCTGGCACTCTTGAGGGGAACACTGTGGTGAATTAGCTCATAATAAAAAATACTCTTTTTTGGTACATATGCAGTGGGGGGGGCATAGATATACAGTGTGGGTACACCGGGTTCAAATCCCCGCTGGGACAAGGAACAGTTTAAAGATTTGAATTTCATAAAATCAGACTTTGCTGATCTACCAGAGGACCCACCAACATGTTGTAAAAATAACCCTGCTAATACCAATACACCAGTCCTGTATGAGATAGCCCTAGTATGTATTCAATATGGATGGTGGGTGTTAGCGCTGAAGTGGTGACATGTAGAAGTGTATGGCATGTAGGAGGACTACTGGGCCTTGGAAGCTGGCTGTGAAGCCTATGCCCAGAGTTGGACACATTAACCCACCCAGTCCCGACTGTTTTACCCAACACACCCTCAGAACCTGACTGATTTTCAACTTTTTTTTTTTTTTTTTGCTCAAACCTCTGCTTTTGGTGAGAAACATCGAAAATTCATAGAGAAATCGCTCTCCTGAGCTTATAAATGTTGCTACAGGTGATGAGTCAACCTTACCTTTCGTTCTTTCTCAGGGTACCTGGCTACAAAGAAAACGAACTATGGGAGGGTAAACTAATTGAAGCCACTTTAAATTTTGTATTTATTTATTTGGTACGAATATATGTGTAGTGCAAGACTATATTGGTTTTCACACAATTACAGTAGGCGCGGAAAGTATTGACGTTTTTTTGCCGACGTCATTCTTCTTCGCGTTAAGTGAAGTAGGGTCAATACTACCCTCCCCTGTGATGCGAAATGAGCTGACGCTTTTTCAACGGGAGCTGGCAACCCTGCTTGATAGGTTTGGCACCACAGGAGCAGGCTCAGTAATGTTTGGGCAGCCACAGGAGG
>JAGKTI010009832.1:7421-19407 GCA_018397915.1 Birgus latro
TGTGTGTGTGTGTGTGTGTGTGTGTGTTTACCCCTTCCCTCGTGAAACCTTTACCGGTAACTTATCTCCCCTCTCTTCAAATCCTTTAATACCCCTTTTCCTCATCAATTCATGCATTTGTTTCTCCCGTTGTTTTTGTCATTGCTCCATTCCCACTATTTCCCCTTCCATCTTCATGGCTCCCTTCTCCTCTCCCTGATACATCTCACTCTCGACCGCTCTCGATTCTCCTCCCTAGCCTGTCCCTCCTTCCTTCCTGTTCTTCTTCATTCTTCACTTCGACCTTCTACACCTTTTCTCCCAGTCTTTTCTATCGCACAGAAACATTCTCTCCCCACCTTCCACTCTATTCTATTCCGCCACATGTTCACTCTTCTTTCCTTCTCTCAGCTTCCTTTCTCCATTTCCTTTACACTCATTTTCCCAAGTTTCATCTCCTCTCTTCCCTCATCCCACTTTTCTCCACTCTTCTTCACCCACTCTTCTCTTCGTCACCCCTTCTCCATTCTTATTCCCGACTCTCCAGCAATCTCCTCACATTGTTCTGTTGTTCTCATTCCTGCTGCTTCTCTCCTCTTCTATTTTTTTCTTTTTCCTGGTTCTCTTCTCTGTCCAGCTTCGATGTAATTAATCCTGTGCCAGATGTAGTGGTGATGTCGTGGCCACAACACCCCGGGTGCCACCACCATCACCACACTGTTGGGTCCAGATTTAATCATGTGTGTCTAGTCACCCGCACCACAACACGCCACCATCATAGTGGGTCAGAGGAAGTCTAACGAACATAGCTATCTGTATTTTGGGATTGTAATGTTGCAACAATATTTACTATCTTGTATATAGAAATCAAAGAACTAAAGGCTAACATGCGCGGTTTGTACTTTCCAGAGAGGATAGAGAAAAAGAGAGTTTGATACAAATGAAAGGGTAACTAATTTCTCAGTGATCATAACCGTTAATTAATGTCCGCTGATATGTTTATTAGAGGAGTCACGCAATAACATGGAAGAAGACATTTACCATGGGGAGGTTAAGTATTTCTAAGAATAGGTGAAAATTCATAAATAATCCCCACACGGACCTATTTTCTCTCATGGATCTCCAATTTCCCCAGTATCTGTTTCCACGTTTCTTCTTTCCCTCAGAGTTATTCCCTAGCGGACCTATTTTGTAACCTGTACCTGTGCCAATCATGGATCTGTTAATTTCATAGCCCTGTTTTCACTATTCACTCATCAACCAACCCTTTTACCTACACATTCACTAGGTGCAATCTGACTCGGTATTAGCACGATGACTCAGCAAGGACCCCCCCTCACACACACACACACACACACAAAAGGGGGGAGGGAGAGAGAGAGAGAGAGAGAGAGAGAGAGAGAGAGAGAGAGAGAGAGAGAGGGGGGGGGCACTAGAGATTTAACCCTTTTGCGCACGGATAAGTTTTATTAATAAAGTATATGTAGGCATTCTGCGACTTTTTGCAGAGTGGTGAGGTGCTTTCAGTGTTTGTGCATCGCGTAGTTTGAAAGCAAGCTGATAATCGTATAGTGATGGCTGTTGAGAGAGAAGGTGGTTTTCAGTGCGACCTGCTGGTGGCTGGAAAGATACGTGAACTGGCGATCGAGTCAGGCGCCAGGGTGAAGAAAGAAAAAATAGAGAGATAAGCAAAAACAATGTGAAGGATAGAGTATATCAGGGAAGAAAAGTGGTATTGACAGGAAGCAAAGGTCGGAATATGGAGGCTGCGAGAGGAATCCCTGAAGGTTTTGCAGCATTTTGTTCGAGTACAGGCGTACCATCGTGAGCTCTACCGACTTCACATAAAGTTTACGCTCGTTGTATAACCACTAGTGAGACTGAGTGTAGTCAGATACCATGTTGTAAACGCTAGTCCTCAGTCTGTAGCCTAGAAAAGACAGTAATCGCCCATATAAAGACGCCACTCTCTCTCTCTGAGCTTATAAATATGTCCTATGATTCAACTCAGCCAGTGAACTACTTTCTCAACTATGTATTGTGTGCAGATTATTATACCTAAGCATTTTATGTTCATTGTACTAATGAGTATGTAGGTCCTGCATCTCTGTGTGTAATGTAAATTATAATTACTGTATACACATTTTGGTAGAACGGATGCTTACTAAGAAGACATTCTATAAGTAGCAATTTTTAAATATTGCAGGCGCTGAATAGATGTACAAGAAATAAGGAATATATCGTAAAGAAAGTCATAAATGGCTATATAACACAAATAAAATATTTTGAGAAGTGTGACCAGTGAAAACAATGGAGATCCGTTCCAGCTGTGTTACTTCTTTATCATTTCCTTCAACTTGAATTTAATCACTGTGTCTCCCTTGAACACCATATCATGCTAATTCACACATTTCTGCAACATTACTTTTTCACACTACCAATTTTAATGCCTCTCATTCCGCCATTCATCCTGATTCCCCTTTTGTCTCACCCCCTGCAACTCACTCTCACTCTTTCACTGTCAATCTTTTACTTTGTTTTCCAGCAATCCATCAAGCTTATTTTCCTCCCCTTCTCTCATAAATGTCGGTTAGATCCTTAGAACAGTTTTTCTCTCAATATATAACCTCGAAATAGAAAACACGCTTCCTGTTATCTGTCAGAAAATCCATTGTTACCACCGCATTTTGCTATTGTGTGTTCTTATTTTACTGATGGTGTATTTTATATATATTTCCTAAAGGTTTTTATGCCACAGAAAGTGATGGATGGGAGAACCGCTATCCTCTTTTGTATCTTTTCCTATACAAATATTGATTAGGTCTATCGAGATTAATTTTGAACCCAGTATCAAGTTCATAAGAAGTGTATAAAATTTACTGTTATTTGTATTTCGCATGTTGTCCTTTGTATAAGATGTGTAATATCTCTTGCACTTATTTCCTTTTCCCCCTTCTCTTGCACCTCGTCTTCCCTTTCAGCTTTATGGTACTCTCTCTCCTCATTACATATTTCACCAACCTTATCATTCTTCCACTTCCTCTTTGTTTTCGCCCACCTTTCCATATGTTTAGCTGCCGTCTATCCCTTGTTCCACTTGTTATACTCTCCTCTTCCTGACCCACATTCGCCCCTCATACATGTATCAGACTAACATTCCCCCTACCATTGTCCATCATAATTAATGGATGTTGTACTGAACTCATTACATTAGCAGTAGCATTATTATCAACGCCACCAACATCGTACTAATTTACGTTGAACCAAACAGCGCTTTCTAACTTGCCTAGGATCCCTCACCCTTTTCAGCTCATTTAAAAGCCATGTGTAGGCAGAGTAGAGAGTCAGTGTGGCTAATAATAACTCAGTTCTTACCTCATGATGAAGATTTCTCAATTTTCATACTACCAAGACCTGATATTCAGGTTTTGGGGATGTCCTGGTCCGTCAGATTGAACAAGTCGACTGTTGTACTTTACCGAAAAAGAACAAGAAATTGGAGCAGAATGGCATCAACATCTGACATCCGTTCGCTGAAGTACGGTAGGCGTTAAATGCTAATGACTCATTAATCAAGCCCTAGAAATTCCAAGCCCCACCTTAAAGCCAAAATATCCTTCCAACAAATATGTTCCAAAATGCTTTAATGACAGAAGCATATTTGCTGACTGCCCAGTAAATGAAAGGGTGCATCATGAGTCATGTTCTTCAGCAAATATAAATAATTTCTTCAAATATATAATTGGTCAAACCATTAGTTTTCTTAACTTTCTTATCGTTCTGTCTTATAAACTCTTTCATTGTATTCAAAGATGTTACTACTTACAACCTGCGAGAAGACTCAAGGACTTAATACAAACTGCCTTAACAGACCGATTATGAGGAACCCATGTTAGTCGTCTGTCAAATACAAGAGCCAGAAACCGTCTCTCTTTAACGCAGAAGATTCTTCGACCATGTAGATACAAGCTAGGGTCTGGGTGAGTCCTCTGAAGACGACAAAAATGTATAGCCATTGTCTTTGTACAAGAAAAATGGAAACCACGAGACTCATCCCGCTTGTGAACTCTCTTACAAGCTAGCTGTAACTTCCTCTCAACCAGAGACATTCGAGATGCAGTGACGGAAATCGAAAGGTCACTGATATATAGCGAGTCATGTAACCCATCTGGGAAAATATTGATCACAGAAAGGACATTGATTACGTTGTTGATGGTCACTAAATTGAGAGAAACAATTACGGATACTTCCCTGCGGCATCCCATCTTTATGTGAACGGGCATTAGAAAGCCCCCTTCCCCCCACTCTGACTTTTTTTTTTTTTTAATGCAAGGAAGAAGGAACCAAAGGCCATGGGCCCACAAACCGTTCTCTTCAAGAAAAAACGAAAACAATGCAAAAGCAAGCCAAATTCACGAATCGTTCATTTCGAGATGCCTGGACACGCTGTGTTTGAAAGACTAGAAATCATAGGAAGTAGGAAATACAGACAGAGAATGACAGTTCCAGAGCTGACCTGTTGCATAAATGGAGGACTGGGAGTAACGGCTAACTCTTGCATTAGAGAGTTGGACAGAAAAGGGATGAGAGTTTGTTGCTAGACGGGTACTACGTGCCCGTCGTAGAGGTGGAGGGATGCAGGCAAACAGTTCAGAGGAACAGTGACAGATGAAGTAGCGATAGAAAAGAGATAAAGATGCAACAGTGCGGCGAAGAGAGAGAGGTTGAAGGGAGCCAGTAAGAGGAGGAGAGTTAATGAGATGAAAAGCCTTTGACTCCACCCTATTGAGAAGAGCTGTATGTGAGGATCCTCCCCACACATGAGAGTTGTACTCCACACAGGGGCGAATAAAACCCGTATATAAAGTCAACAACTGTGAAGGGGTAAAGAAGGTTCGGAGTCGGCTTTAACCCGCCCAGTCCCCCCGACGTTCGATGCACGTCACAGCTTTTTTTCACACTGAGACCCGCCGACGCGGATCGTACGTCAGTCATTTGCAAGGTTCGTCGTTTGCACATTTGTCAAGATTCGTGGGTGATTTTTGGTAGGCATATGTGGGAGACCTTCCTCTACCCCCAGGCAAGCGGCAACACTGCCTGACCCTGTTCAACCTTTCCCGCCCTCGGGGGGTGCTCGATTTTCTCGCAACTCACCTGTTAGCAGTGGCCTGGCCAGTAAAAACACGTAGCACCACGGTCTCTCTGACGACGAAATTCAAAGCAAAAGTGATTCCTGATGTTGAGGACAAAGATTATGCGACATCAGTGTTAGTAATGAACAGACGTAATGAGGAGGTAACATCACCAAGTTAGGTGCAATATGTGGATGTATTTGGTAAGGGAACAATGCTTATATCGCCTATATTATTGTGTGAAAAGCAATGTACTCTTGTACTACTTATAATTCGTATCAAATAAATAAATAGCTACGAGGCTGTGTGGTTTTGGTTACGTTTCCCTCGCAATGGGATCGTATTTTATGGAGCGCGGCATGATAAAAAACGGTAGTCAGGTGAGGGATCTCTTACCTGTTTAGAATATTTTTCGCTTCAGGTGAGCGCTTTCTCGCTGAATTTTCGATGGTTCTCGCCAAAAGCGAAGGTTTGAGCAGAAAAAAAAAAAAGACAAGTTGAAAATCGGTCGGGTTCTGGGGGTGTGGTGGGTAAGAAGGCAGTCGGGAGTGGGCGGGTTAAGGGTTAAAGATGAGCACATATATTTGTCTGCTTTGATGACAGCTATGGCCAGATGTGGGTATGCTTAAAAGTGATAAACCTTAGCTGTGAACAACTCCGGCGAAAGGAGGTCCCAGATACAGACAGAAGTAAAGATAAGTCCGTCACATCGTAATCCAACTGTATTTCCATCTCTGCTTCACTCATCTTCATGTTGATGGTGTTGATGATGATGATGATCTGAACTGGACAAGTATATGAAGCAGAGTTGCAATTGGACTGACCACTATGATTCTGCTTGTTACTATTCTGTTGTTTCTGTTTAATCATTATGTCCTTAGCCATGCTTGGGGCAGCTGAGTGTGTACTAGATGGAATTACAGCTGAGTGTACCATATGTGGTAATGGATAAGGGCATTATGCTTAAGGTAAACAGAATAGTGGCAAATAAAAGAATTTTGGTAAGTCACATTGGAACGTTGCTTCATATACTTGTCCAGTTGAGATCATCATCATCATCATCAATTCTGAAATGCACAGATATGTGGACAACAAGCGAGGGAAAAGAATGATTAACATTGACCAAAAAGGGTGTCTTATGTTACCACTGGTGTTCTCGAGCCATACCTGGTCTCACCAGATGCACCTGACTTAGGAACAAAAACAGCTTAAGTTCCAACAATGCTCTCCTGTGGTACATCACCAGAACCCAACCGCCCCAACACACAGTACCAGCAGGACTGAATGATAATGCAAATGCCTGGGGAGTGGGGATGTCGACGAGCAGTGTGCGACATTTTGGAACACGCTTCGTCGCATAGCGACAAACAAATGGTGAGCGGGGCAACAAACCTCCACGCCCTTAAGTGTTGCCACCCACATAGGATTTAGTGAGTTTTATCGTGTCGCCTCATCCCTCCCCGCAAGTCTCCCTGCTCTTCGCTTTCGGTGTGGCAGTGCCCTAAGGTGTCGACCAACTGTGTCTGCTACCTTTGAGAACTACCCAGATCAGTTACTCAGAGCCATTAGTCCGTCTCAAATGTTCCTGCTCGAGGTCAGACCCTTTGCTCAGATGACGTCATGGGTAAATTTCTACTAGGCTTCATAAAAACAAGTATTCTTGAGCTGGCTATCCCACGTCCACATTGAATACCCAGTTGTACCTTCTATGGGAGATGCTGAAGGATAATGTTTACTTGCCACCATGACCCCATTACAAGGCCAGTTTCATTTCCGACATGACACCAAAGACTAGACCCTCTGAATACTCAGCAAGTCCCAAACAATATAACAGCGTCCTCGTTGATACATCCTTCTCACTTTTCTTGGCTCTAGAGGACACCAAAATCTCTTCCACCACATCATGATTCTTGTCATTAAATCTATAAATTGTCTTGAGAGGGGGGGAAATAAAGTTAAGAAGAAAACAAAAAAAAAGGGAGAAAGAAAGGGAAGAAAATGCTGTTAGGAAAATGGGAAAATATCAGTCGAACATTGGCAGTTTCATGGCAAACCTGGCCTTCCAGGAATAGTTTGTCCGCTCCGTATCATCAGGGAAAAAGTATGTTAGGTGCCAGCGAGACAATAATTCATTCTTTGATAAGGACTAAAAAGAAGTGCAACGAAACAAGTGGGCAAGCCTCTTCGCTCGGTCTGATACAGGAATATGCACAAACTCTCTTGACGGAGCCAGTTCTCCAGTAATTATAGTGTCATGATCAAGCCCTTTTCACTCTGCTCTCACAACATTCATGAATTTAACACACGGGGCACTGAGCTGGGCGGATATCTGTGCACCAGAATGAGCCCTTCGAATTATCCATTACCGGGGACTTGTGGCAGAATTAATCCAAGCCAGCCGCTTCTCAGTGTTAGTTGCTGGACCCCCATTGTTTCGGCAGCAATCACAGCGGGAAAACTACCCAAACTTCCTACAACGATCAGCTCCTACCCCAACTTCTCTCAGATGAAACAGCATCATGAATTTTCTGTCTAGCTCTCTGCCACAGCGTATTAAAAATGGGTCCCCTGGAGTTTATCTTTAGCATTTCATGCGGGAGTCGCTTAAGATTAGGAAATCCTGGTCACTGCTGAAGTCTCGTCAGGCTTGACTACTGGGAATTCACAGAACTGTTCCTCCGAACTCAGTGTCTGTCAGTACTACCTGGCAGGGTGTTCGAAAGGACCTATGTTAGAGTCATCTCAGAAATGTACATTGGTCTGTCAAGAGGTAGGCCGAGGAATAATTGGGCACCGCCCTTAGGCGTCAGTATAGTGCAGTTATAGATGCACACTTACTAGCTTCGGCTGACAATGCGACGGCCTGTATTGTGTTGCGTGCCTAATCTACTAATGCTGTTTTTTTATGTGTCTGTATATTTACATCCTTGTACCGTCACGTTGTGTTTTGATCCAGCCCGGCTGCTTGTTATATTCTAACCCTTATCATCATTAACTTCATTATCAGTGTCATCATAATCACTCAGTTTTGTCGCTAATATGAATGGTCTCAACAGCGTTTTTAAAAACGAACATGATAACTCCACAGCAGATGTACTTAAAAAGACGTCATTGAAAAGATCGTGGAATCATTCAGGGATTATATTAAAAAAAAAAAAAAAATCCATTCCGCAAGTGAAACTATCCTTCTCTTAATAATGATACATTTTATCAAGCATTTTTTCTTCATCAGTAGGACCTCCACTTTTCCACGACCAATACAAATGTTTAAGAGAATACACAGATTTCGCAGGGCAATGCCGAAATCACGGTCATCCGACGAGCCAGCCCTGCCGAAACCTACTTTATATGCAGTTAATTCAGCAATAAAAAGTTAATGGTATGGCAATAAACCATTAACAATACACACAACCTGACATTTACAACTGCTGACAACACCGGTTCAGGTGGACACAATTTATGTTATGGCCTGTATCTCGTTAACACCCTCAGCCTCCTGTGACTTATTGTTAGCACAATAAAATAATGTTATAAGCTTTGATGTAATAGTAGAAAAACGTGATCTTGCTCTGGAGAATATCAGCACATTTACACACTCAGCTTCGTAACACTCCCAGCTGAAAAAAAGAAATTCTGGCGTTAGCTGGAACGAATGACTAACGATAATGCCATTAGTTGAATAACGCATTTTTGCGTCATTTTGTATAGCTCTGTGTGTGTGTGTGTGTGTGTGTGTGTGTGTGTGTGTGTGTGTGTGAGAGAGAGAGAGAGAGAGAGAGAGAGAGAGAGAGAGGCGGGGGGAAGGGGAGAAATCAATGAAGCTCATTTTCAGGCCCAGATGAGGAGGGATGTAAAATTTTCTCTTTCAGTTGTATGAGTCTGGGAGGGGATTATGTATCAGTCCGTTTTAGTCCTAGCAATTTTCTTCACTCACTGATTTCTCTGAAACAGTAATCCTCTTCTGTTTCTTATTTAATTTTTCCAACAACTTTAGAAACCTCATATACATATATATTTAGCTGCATGTATTGTACAGTATACAGAAAGTAGATAAGTGCGAATTGAAATTTAAAATGTGCGTGACTAGCAGCTAAATTATATAAATTGGGATATATGCCTACATTTTAGTGCTACTTTCTGAGTTTGTTTTTACTCTATACATTTCTTCATGCAAAGTGTTACTTCTGCTTATTTTTCCTTTAACGCGCGGTAATCGCAAAGTGATCTGGAGGGTTTGGGAGAGCCTTCCTTGCTATCCTAATCTAACAGTCATGCAGTTCTCCAGAATCTGTAATTAGCCAAACTGTTAAGCCTTTCCAATATATAAACCTGTGGCCACCTTGACAGAACCAAAATGTCTATATGATTCGTAATTCTGTGCAACTCTGTTTAACTCATCCTTCCTTCTCTTCATTTTCTCCTGGTATGGTAAGGCTTCTCCAGTGCTGTGGTTAGAGCTGAGGAGGCTGCGACAAGAGGTATTGGGCCTGCTTTGTCTGCTTGTCATCGACTTTAAGCTGCTTTTGTTCCTAAGTCAGGTGCATCTAATGAGGCCAGGTATGGCTCGAGAACACCAGTGATAACATAGATGCTCCTCCTGATCATTGTTCTTTCTCTTCTCTCGCTTTCTTGTCCATTTTTCTATGTATTTCAGAGTTGATGATGATGACGATGATAATGATGATGACTCTCTTTGGGAACTCTCCTACACACTTCTTCAGGCCCGAGACTTTTCACCAGACAATTTCATGTACAGACGCAAAACGTCCGCCACGGCCTAGGCGATGAGGACATGGTGGAGCCCTTGCCATTGCCCTCGTTCTGGTATATGGGATTGTTGTTATCTTCATTCTGTTGTCGTGTGAAGGATGCGAATCTTAAGTTCTTCGCTTTATTGCCGTGGCTTGTTTCATTTGTTCACTGAGGAGTGGAATCTTAACCTGAAGAGTGTCAAGTGGAGCGTCACACACTGGTAAAAATCCTTTGCTTCTGTATGTCAACATAATGGTGGACTTCGCCAAGCTGTCTGCTGTAATTTCACACGTTACTTATATTACGGCTCAGTCATACCAAAGACCTCATCATAAAGAAAGCCATATCCGTCATGACATTCCTTAAAAACACAGGTGTTACCTGAACGACTAATGTAAAACTTAAGTGGAAAATAAACCAAGATAAAATAACCTGGTGGATATATGTGATTTTTTATGAATGGGGTGGGTGGCTAGTTCGATGGGCGAGGGAGAGCAGGGAATGCAACGTGAGTATTGTCGCAAAATATCTCCGTGATTAGTCACCGTGCATAAATACAGAAGTGTTTGCACACATATCACAAGCTTAAAGTGATACCATACTGTCTAATAATGTAGTCCAAATAGATTATATTCTTTCATTATATATATTGCACTAATAAAAGTAATTCCGTTTCACTCCTCCACAACGCTGCCTAAACACACAAACCATTCTACTACACCACCCATCATCTCCGCCCATATCTGCACCTCACTTCTCTCACCTGTGAATGAATCGACGATCCATGCTTCGAAACTCCGGAGCTGAGATCTCACATAAAGAGAGCGTTGGTAACTCTAAATGTTAAAGCTGGAAACTTGGCCAAGTATACAGTCATGAACATTAATAAAGGGACAGGGCAGTATGCCACTGGAGGGCAGGTTAATCACACACATCCATCACCCCACCTCCCCTTCCTTACCCCCACCAAACCACTAATTTATTAAGCGGATTGCTCGGGGACCTGAAGCTTTGCACACTTTCACGTCTTGCTGCATATAATGTTACTTTAATTCATCTTATTACTAGGTGTATTATTTTGTGCATCTTTACTCCCATGCGAAATAATTATCTCGAAGTTTAAGCAGATATTAGGAGAACGATCCTTATGTATAGAGTTTGATTTCCAAATATTTATCGACCGTCTTCTAAATGATATAATAAAATTCAAGTAACAGCAGCAAGTTATATGATTACTAGCCACGTAAGTCCTCCCTCCTGCCTTGTCATCTGGAGTGCTACATATCCATCCACCCAACTACCTACCTATTCACCCACCTACCCACCCAGCCCATCTAGCACAAACCACCGACTTCACCCCGGCCACTCACCCTGCCTAGCCACCAGCGCGACCCACCCAGCCCACCGATTCCGCCCATCCACCCTGCCCACCCGCGGATGTCACACAGTACGCTCACCTAACAGTGCCACTCGACGCAATCACCCACTCGCTTACACTCCCTGAACCCATCCAGTCACCCAACCCCATCTACTCTCCCATCCCACTCACCCATTCGAACGCCACTCACTCACCAAACTCATCCCACCCAAACCTAACTTACCGACTCCTCCTCGACCTCCCACTGTCCCAAACACTAACCCACAGCCCACTCCACGCATCCACTTATTGACCCAACCACCCCTACAACCCACGCCAAGCCACTCCAAACACCACACCCAACAAACCCATCCCCCACCCTTACCAACCATCCCGCACACCTACCCCGGCGATGCACCTTTAGGGGAGGCGGTAGCTCGATCGGTAGAGAGTTGGCTTGCAGTCCCGTGGGACCCAGGTTCGAATCCTCGCTGAGGCAGGGAACAGTTTAAGGATTTGAATTTCATTAAAATCAGGCTTTACTGATCTACCAGAAGACCCGCCGACATGTCGTAAAAATAACCCCGCTAATACCAATACACCAGTCCTGTATGAGACAGCCCTAGCATGTATTCAATATGGACGGTGGGTGTTAGCGCCGAAGTGGTGACATGTAGAGGTGTATGAGGACGGCTGGGCCTTGATAGCAGGCTGTAAAGCCTATGCCCAGAGTCGGACACATAAAAAAAAAAAAAAAAAAAAAAAA
>JAGKTI010009833.1:0-12972 GCA_018397915.1 Birgus latro
CACTTTGCACTCAAATTCCTTCCAAACTCCTCATCCACTCTCTTCTTACTCTCTCTTACTAATCTTTTCTCCTCTCTCCTCCTCACTACATATAACTCTCTCGTCCGTCTCTCAGCTTTTTCGTCGCCCCTGTTCCTCATCCACACATTATATGCTTTCTTCTTTTGTGCCACAGCCTCTCTCACCTCTTCAGTCCACCATGCTGTTCCCTGAACCCCCTTTCATCTTCTCTTCACCCCACACACCACCTCACATGCTGCACATGCCTATGGCTTTATTACGTCGGTATTGGAGGGATTACTGTATACATGCTTATGTGGCGTATTTGTTGTCTCTGATCCTTGCACTAGGTTTGCGCTAAGTCAGTCAATGCACACTACATTTCTTGGTGAACACTCACTGCACTATTTTATACATACAGTATATTGCACACTAAACCTTATGCAATACAGCACTGTCTGAGACTGGTACAGTACCTTTTCATTGAAGTCTGTGGCTGTGTGGCGTATTTGTTGTCTTTGATTCTTGCACTAGGTTTGTGCTAAGTCAGTCAATGGATGCAATATTTCTCGACGAACACTCACCGCACTATTTTATACATATTTATACGTATATCTTATGTACGCAATATAAAACACTTTTATACATATTTATACATATATCTTATGTACGCAATATAAAACGCTATCACAATGACTCCATCCCAACCTCCTCTATTATTCCCTTCCCGACTCAATGGCGTATGTGACCGCCTGTTCCCTTCGTGACTACGGCGTATCTCTATGGCATATGTAATACCTGCTAAGGTAGGTCAGTTATTTCACTAATCCAGGCACTATATGTATCACACACATAAGTATTGGCTTCACTATAAAGGTAAAATACTCATCATTTATAGGCAGGGTGAAGCAGAGTGGCAAACCCCGATGTAGCAAACCCGACTCCTGCCTCTAGGCCTAACAGCTGGTAACAGGCCACAATGCTTTACAAACAATATATCTATGTTCTACAATCACTTCAGAGTAGAGTCAAAAACACTATACAGTCACAATATTTCAATAATGGCTTCTGCCTCGGGCGGGAGGGGGAAAATGGAGGATTTAAAGGGACGACTGACACAGCACTACCCTTCAGCCTGGCTGGTCGTGAGGTTGTCTCATCAGAGCAGTCACAGTGTTGCCAAGTACTGTATTTACTCTGGATGAGAGACTGGCCTGATAGGACGCACCAAAATTGGACGCAAATTGGCAGAAAACTTCATTTTTGATGATTTTTTTTTGCTTTTTCATGAGATTCGTGTCAGTGTATGTTTACCAGGAAACACCCATGGGACGCGAATCGCGTCAACGTGCGCGAAGGAGTTAACAACACACCTGTACCATAAATTGAAATGAACTGCAATGGCAGATGGCCTTGAAATGAACTGCAATGGCAGATGGCCTTGACATGCAGGAGGGGGATGTATGCTATGACCCAAAATGCCATACTTGGGCATGTTTAGACCTATGTCATATGCTAAGTGCATTGTACAACCTGACCAACAACTATGCATGCCATATAAAGTTATGGATAAGCTGACTTCATGTTGGACCTTTACTGTACTCAAACTCAGCTCACTTGATGTAATGCTGCCTACTTCTTCCTTCACTTTCATCAATCTTTGTGTCTGCCCTCCAGTCTTCTTACTTCTCCCATCCTTCCTGTCACTTTTTAAAACTATTCTTTTTTTCTCAGGTGGCTTTACATTGAGTGACACACCTAATGATTTCCTGTAAGCCAGGAAACCATTTACAACACTGGGTGGTAACTATATAACCAACCCACACATGCTCCCTATGCGTCAACAAGTCCATCAAACAACTAAAAGACAAACAGTCACCCCTTACGGGATTATGGCGTCTGGCTATAGACAGATAGACAGACAGAATAATTAAAGTATTCCCAATGGCCTCCCACACAGCTCTCTCTCAACCCTCCTCCTTGGATATATTCCAACATGAACCACTCATTCTGTACCAGTCCTATTCTAGGATGATAACTTTGCAACAGCTTCACATTTCATGTTGCAAACCAGCTACTGCAGTACTTACAGTCACTATAACATAGGCTTACAAAGAAAAGAATAATTTTTATACCAACAAATTCAACCATCACTTGCTTCACTCCAAACAATTACAACTCTCGGACAGCTGCTGCAGTACTTACAGTCACTACAATAGGCTTACAAAGAAAAGAATAATTTTTATACCAACAAATTCAACCATCACTTGCTTCACTCCAAACAGTTACAACTCTCAGACACAACCATAATTCATCTCGTGTGTCATCATCAGTATTTCCTCTCAACACTCATATCAGTAACACACCCTTGCATCCATCTCTACAAAGGCATTGTCAGTCAGGCTTCTTTCAGCATTCTCTTCAACATCTCTGTTAGTGCATATTGCTGTTAGTGTGTGTGCGCGCACACACTTAACGTCCCGAGTGGTGATGTCATCGGAAGGGTCCTGCAGCATGCATCCGGGGCCCGGTCAGTGCACGGTGTGAGGCAGGCGAGTGCAGTTGTCGCATTCTAACGTAGCAGAGTGTGGTTCAAACATAATGGCGTCATGCTCAACAAAGTGGCCTCCAAACTTGAAAATGACTCTGCCTATGAGAGTTGGAAGAAGGACATCGACATTTGCTGTGAACTGACGGACTTACCAAAAAAGAAGCAAGCTCTAGCTATTTACCTTTCATTGTCACGAAGAGCGAGGGTGGAGTCTACGGAAATTGATGCGGCTGATTTGAAACAAGATAATGGTGTTCAGACCTTGATGAACAAACTAGACAGTTTATTTCTTGTGGACAAAGGATGTCAGCAGTTTGCAGCTTATCATGAATTGTACAATTTCAGAAGAGCCAGTGATATGAACATTCGTAAGTTCGTGGCAGAATTTGAGCATGTTTAATTCAAATTTATGAAGCAGGACATGGCACTGCAGAATTCTGTGATGGCTTGTATGCTTCTGGCTTCATGCAAACTTTCAGATAGTGAACAACAACTATTGATGTCTGCGATAACTAAGGTGACATACGAAGATATGAAATCTGCCCTGAATCGAATTTTCACTGGTGAAATTTGCGGTCAGAAATATGAATCGGTGTCTGCCAGTGAGGTGAAGAGCGAACCAGTATTTTGGAGTGATGAAGTCGGGGATGAGGAAACGTTTTATGGTACTCGACGAGGACAGACACTGTCTCGGGGTGGTGCAGTACGTGATCAACGTCATGGTGGTGGCTGATATTCAACAGTGTCTGCTAGAATTTTCCAATGCTCATCCACTGGCAGGAGGCAGAACCCGCTTGGGCCAGACAGAAAGGTATCAAGGTGTTTAGTACGTGATTCTAGATTTCACTGGACACATGGCTGTCCGGGAGCATACAAAAATGATGGCAGTCAAGAAGAAAATTTTGAAACAGTGCATTTGACATTATTTATGGGTTATGCAGATGTTGCTGCTAGTATAGATAAATTACAGACACTAGTACAAAAATCTAAGGGACGTGCTGTTCTAGACACAGGGTGGTCTACAACTGTTTGTGGAGTTGAATGGATCAATTGCTATCTAAGTGAGCTCACTGATTACGAAAGTGAAGCTATAATAAAAGTCATCCTCAACGTTTACTTTCGCTGATGACGTCACAGTTTCTTCCCTCAGACGTGTTACTCTGCCTTCCCACACTGGAAACATGCGTGCAACCATTGTGACTGATGTTGTGAACTACAATATTCCCTAGCTGCTGAGTAAACGTTTCATGAAAAAAGAAAAAATGTTAATTAACTTTGAAAGTGACCAGGTCAAAATTTGTGGAATTATCATTAATTTGAAGTCCTCATCTTCAGGCCATTACTTGCTTCCAATTTCTTTATGACTAGGCCACGAGTTCTGTGAAATGATCGTGCTGGCATCTCTTGGGGGTGATGTAGAAAAAACGGCTTCAAAGCTTCACAGGCAATTTGGACACCCAACGTCAGCGAAACTAAACTAATTACAGATGATGGGATTAAAAGTTTAGATTTGGAGTGGGCTATCAAGGCTGTATCTGATGCATGTACAATCTGTTGCAGATTCAAGAAAGCCAAGCCCCGACCCGTAGTCAGTTTGCCCATGGCGTCTAAGTTTAACAGAGCTATAGCCATGGATTTCAAAGCTTGGGGGAGGCATTATTTCTTAGTCCTTGTTGATTTGGCGACCAAGTATTGCAATGTGATAGTAATCGCGAACAAGTGTGTGGCCATCATTATCAATGGAGTATTTTGGAGCTGGACTGTTTGGTGCAACTGGAAAAAATTCTTACAGATAATGGTTGTGAATTCAACAATGCTGAAATGTGAGCACTGGGAGAGGCAGTCAATATCAAGATCATGATGATGTCTGCAGAGAGTCCATGGAGCAATGGAGAATGTGAGCGTCAAAATGCAGTCATATGCGAGCGTCAAAATGCAGTCATATGCGAGTGTCAAAATGCAGTCATTGGTGACATTGTTAGGAAGATAATGGCTGATAGCCAGTGTGACTTGGATGTGGCCTTGGCATGGGCAGCATCGTCAAGAAATGCTCTCACCAACGACACAGGTTTTTCTAACCAACTTGTTTTTGGTCAAAACCCTGGCCTGCCTAATGTGTATGCAAATGATCTTCCACCCTTGGAGCCTACATCACCATCAAAAATTGTGCGGGACAATTTGAATGCCCTTCATTTGGCAAGACAAAAGTTTATAAAGACTGAATCAGATGAACATTTGGCTGGGGCTCTGCGGCACAACATACATTTGAGTGACTAAACGACATCCGAAATGGAGATGAAGTTTTCTACAAGTGATATGACAGTCATGAGTGGCACAGTCCCAGAACTGTAACAGGCAGAGATGGAAAACAAATTCTGGTGAGACACGGCGGTGTCTACGTGCGAGTGCACATGTGTCATCTAGCACGTGCTCCAGAGCAAGATACTACAGTTGAGGGGGGTGTCAGCAGTGATCAAAAGAACAATGTAGTCCAGGAGAAGCCTAATGACGATTCTTCACAACTGTTGAATGATTATCCACCAGATGACGAGTCGGAAAATGATGCAATTCCGGTTGATAAGCCTCCCACAGTTTCTGTTCTGGTTAATCAGTCTCCCAACGTTTCTGTTGGTCAATGTATAAAGGGAATACATTCAGAAAATGGAGAGTTGGTGTCTGGAAGGAGTCGGGCGGGTAAAGCAACTGGAAAGTACAAAAACACTGCTACGATTTGAAGAGGGATTCTGACGGCAACACTGACTGAGTGCATTTGCAAAATGATTTTAGCATATGGGAAGTCGTTGATGATGACACAGAAATGCTTGCTCTTTTCAACTCTGAGGACGTATTATGCGCCGAGGAAACCAAAATTACAAACTGGCAGAATAATGATGTGTGTCAGGAAGTAGATGATGTTGGGCAAGATGCCATAACGGTTCAATGGGTTGTGACGGAAAAAATGAAAAATGGAAAGCCGATTGTTAAAGCCCGCTTAGTTGCCGGAGGATTTGAGGAAGACACAGTGGATCTCCGGAAAGACTCTCCTACATGATCAAAAGAAGCTGTGCGTTTGGTACTTTCTTCGGCCTCCATCAACCAATACGACACACTATGGACGTGAAAGCTGCTTACCTGCAAGGTAACAACATTGAGAGAGTTGTTCATTTATGTCCTCTGCCTGAACATGCAAATGGTGAGTTATGGAGACTAAAGAAAACAGTCTGCAGACTTTGTGACGCTGCTAGGCATTGGTATCTGCGCATAAAAGATCAACTGTTGAGTCTCGGAGCTAAAGTGTCATCACTGGTTTCAGCACTGTTCTCTTGGAGCAATAGTGGCAAAGTCGAAGGCATTGTATGCACTTATGTCGATGACTTCCTCTGGTCTGGTACACATGAGTTCAAGCAGCAAGTTATGAACTGCTTGAGTCAAATACAGTATTCCTCATCGGCAGTTAAGAATCAAAAGCTTTCAAATACATTAGTCTCAATGTCGTCTCCAACATCGATGGCCCCATAATGCTCAACCAATTCAAGCATGCTTTGTCTTTGAAACCAGTCACGCTGAGTAGACATCGTGCAGCAGTAAAATCAGGAGAGCTGTCCGAATCTGAGGAAATGGAGTACCGAGCTTTAAGTGAGCAACTCAATTGGACTGCCATACACCCTCGGCCAGATACTGCCTTCGATGCGTATGAGTTGAGTGTAGCTACCGTAGCGCATTTGCTCAGACTCAACAAGGTGATCGTATGGGTGAAGGCTGACAACATGAAGCTAAACATTTCAAGAATAGGGCCAATCGATGACTGCTATAAAAAGTGCTTTTCGGATGCCTCATTTGCCAACCTTGAAGGCAGTGGGTCTCGGGGAGGTTTTGTTATCTTCCTATGGGATGCTAGTGAGGCGAGATGTCTCATACTCTGGCAAAGAAGAAAGATCTGGAAGGTCGTCAACTCTACCTTATCTGCTGAAGCGTTGGCACTGCTTGAAGGTGCTGAGACTGCTGTATATCTCGCCAACATATTGCGTGAGGTCTCTGGATGTGAAGAGTTCAATATCACGTTTTTGACAACAAGAGTCTTGTGGATGCCCTTTACTCCTGTAGGAGAGTAGAAGACAGGAGATTGCGCATTGATATTGCTGTATTACATGTTGGAGTGAGGGGAGACTGATGAAGTATCCTGGGTGGATACATCACAACAACTGGCTGATTGTCTCACCAAAAAAGGTGCCTCGACTGAGCAGCTGCGTGCAGCAGTCAGCCAGGACTAGACGGATTATAATACTTTAAGGGACATCACATACGAGTATCTGTACGTAGCCACAGACTGGGTCTTGATGGTACCTGAACAGAAGTCTATGTATTGGATGCATAGTGTGTATTGGGTTTTGATGGTTCTTAAAAGTCTATGTATTGGATACATAGAGTGTATCGGACGCCGATAGTCCTTTCAGCTTCATCCTTAGAATCTTTCGTCATATTAAGAAGAGAGGACGAGAGTGATAGTGCATATTGCTGTTAGTGTGTGTGTACACACACACTTAATGTCCCGAGTGGAAGGGTCCTGCAGTGTGCAGCCAGGGCCCGGTCAGTGCATGGTGTTAGGCCGGTGAGTGCGGTTGTCGCATTCTAATAATTTCTATACCATCACCAACAAAAATTACAACAAACTGTAATGTTACTTCTCACCCCAGAAATATATTTTCTCAACCTCAGGCACCACATTTTCATGACACTGACAACTTTTCATTCATTCATTATCTAATCCTATGTTGCCCCACAGAGGAGCGTTGGAGCCCGGGGCTAGACAAGTTTGTCGTGACATTTAAGATGAGAGTGACCAGCCTCACTCATCCCTGAATGGCATTACGTGAGCAATAAACCCCAACCAACCCTTGGATATAAACCTTCACCGGCTCAATCCGACTGGAGCGCCGTAATTACCCACTAAACCACCAGGTGCAAAAATTTTGTTATGTGGTTACCACCCAGCGTGGTAAATGGTTTCCTGGTGTACAGGAAACCACTTGGCTTGTCACTCAGTGTAGAGTCACCCACAGGCAGAAGGACGAGGAAAGACTGAAGGCGAGAAAGACAGAAGAGGGAGTATAAAGTTACCCGTAGGCAGAAGGGCAAGGAAAGAATGAAGGAAAGACAGAAGAGGATTGAAGGAAAGAAGGGTGGAGGAGAGGAAAGGGCAGACACCTGAGAGCAGCACTACATCGAGTGAGTGGATGGTGAGCACCCCCACCTACCACAAATAACTTTTCAATATAACTTTTTTGGAATCACCTGGTTAAAGAAGAAAGATTTCAGCAGTCTTTCAGCCAAGACCAAAACACTAAAACATTAACTATGACATGGATGGGAGAAGATACAGTAAAACTCATGTCAGACAGACTCCATTTAAGGTGGACAAGCAATACGAAAGACACTTCCAAAGTGAGTAAGAATGGCCCTAAGCAAAGCACAAAGTGTGGGTGCAAAGCCTTAGCACTGTTTGCTTTTTTTTTTTTTTCTTAATGCAAGGAAGAAGGAACCAAAGGCCAGGAGCCCGCAAATTGTTCCCTTCAAGAAAAAAACAAGTTAACAAAGATTCAGAATCAAGATTTTTTCATTTTGAGATGCCTGGACACACTGCATTAGAAAGACTGAAATCATAGGCAGTAGGAAATACAGAGAGAGGGAGACAGTTGCAGAGTTGACCTGTTGCAAAGATGAAGGACTTGGAGTAACAGTTAACTTTCCCACTCGAGAGATGGACAGAAAATGGATGAGAGTTTGTTGCTAGACAGGTGCTATATACCCACCGTAGTGGTGGAAGGATGCAAACAGACAGTTCAGGGTAGCAGTGACCATTGAAGTGGCAATAGAAAAAGAGATAAAGATGCAACAGTGTGGCAAAGAGACAGAGGTTGAAGGACCCAGTAAGAGGAGGTGAGTTAATGTGACAAAATGCCTTTGACTCCCTCTCGTTAAGAAGAGCTGTATGTGGGGAGCCTCCCCATATGTGAGAGTTGTACTCTACACAGGAGTGAATAAAACCTGCGTATGTAGTCAACAACTGTGCCAGGGTAAAGAAGGCACAGAGTCGGCTTTGCACACCTAATCTCTTGGAAGAAGATTTTACAAGAGCGGAAATATGTTCAAAATAAATCTCGAGAGAATAAAACCCCCAGTATGTTTATGATACTCCTGAAGAAGACTTTGTCAGGTTAACAGATACAAGTTCACTCTCATCTTAAATGTCAGGACCTGCTTGCCTGGCCCCGGGCTCCTGTGCTCCTCTGTGGGGCGACATGGGTTTGGATGGTGGATGGTGAATAGACACAAGAACTGAGTTTATGATGCACTAAAAACAACAAGATTACTTTTATCCCAATCAGATATGAGCCAAGTCAGACACTAGGTGTGCCTTAGCCTCATCCTTCGTTCACTTAAGTAACTGCTGAGATGGACGCTGTGGGAAGTGAATGGAAATGTGAAGGGTGGAGTCATTAGTGTATGGGAGAATAGGGTTAGATGTACAGCTTAGAAGGTCACTGATGAGTAAAAGGAAGTGACTTGGTGATGGGACAGAGCCCTGAGGAACACCACAATTGATGGCTCTAGAAGAACAGTGGTTGCCAACAACAGCAGCTATACAACAACCAGAAAGGAGATGAAGGCACCGTCAGAAGGACAGAAACCATAAGGGGGCAATTTTGGAAATTAAAGATTTATGTTAGACTTGACTGAAAGCCTTTGATGTACCATTCCCCTTATATGTATATGTGTATGTATTATGCCTCTCTCACTGTATACCCCCCCACTGTATCCAAAACTGCAGCATTAGCAGTGTTCCCAGGCTAGCCTAGCCAATCAACTCCATATGTTTTGACTCCAGGCCAGTCGAGGGCTGATATCAGAGAGGCAACACCTATATTTCTGTGCTCCACATTAAAAAGGCGTAAATACCTACTCCAGGACTTTCCTTCAACCATCAAGAGAGGAGTGTTACATTGAGATGCCAAGTGCAATGGCAAAGTTTTTGCCAAAGACCCAAAATGAGGATGACCAACAGTCTGGAAGGTAGGTGAGAAGTCACCAGTGGAGTGTCCATGGTGGAACCCATACTGAAGAACAGAAAGCAGGTTGTGAAAGGAAAGACGCTTAAAATTTTTTGGTTAAGAAAAGACTCGAAAAGTTTTGAAATGCAGGATGTTAAAGCAATTGGGCAACAGTTAAAGGGAAGGGAATGGTCATCCTTCTTTGGAACAGGCTGAATGAGAGCAAACTTCCAGCAAGAAGGAAAGGTACAAGTTAACAGACAAATGCGAAAGAGTTTACCTTGGCAGGGTACAAGAACAGAAGCACAGTTCTAGTGGACAACAGGAGGGACCCTATCAGGCTCACATGGATTGTTAGTACTGAGGCCGGTGATGGCAGAAAATACATCAATTGGCGTTTCGTTTGCATTTCGTTTTTGAAGGCTGCAACATGCTTGCATGCGTCGGCCTTTTTTTTTTTTTTTTGGATTGGAGCGTGTAGCATTTTATGACCGGATGCCCTTCCTGATGTCTACCAATGACCCTTGGGTGGATTCGATCCTCCGACCCTACAGCCAGAGCGGAGCGCTCTAACCCACTGAGCCACAGCCATGTGGAGGTCAGAGGGGGGGAAGTGACGGTGGAACAGCACCGGAATCGTCTAAGGTGGAATTTGAGGAAAAATTCTGGGCGAGGAGTTCTACTTTATCACTGGAAGAAACAGCTACAGATCCATCAGGGTGAAAAAGTGGAGGGAAAGATGATGATGTAAAGTTGTTAGAAAGGTTTTTGGGAAGATACCAGAAGGAGTGGGAAGAACCTGAGTTGTTGAGTTCAGAGAATTTAGTCCAACCATCCATCCATCCACCATCCAATCCTATGTCGCCTCATAAGGAGCATAGGAACCCGGGACTAGGCAAGTTGGTTCTGACACTGAAGATGGGAGTGGCCCGCCTCACTCCCATCAAGGGCATAGGACCCATGGCTAGACTACATAGTACTGGTATATAAGGTGAGGGTGACTAGGAACTCTCCCCCGAGTGGCAATATATGAACTATAAACCCTACGCACCCCACAGATATAAGCTGTTATGGGTCAAAGCTGGCGAAGACTTTACCAACACAACCACAAAGTACCTGTTATGTTATATGGTTACCATCCAGCACAGTAAATGGTTTCCTAGGATACAAGAAACCATTTGGCTTGTCACTCAGCAGAGTCACAAGAAGGCAGCTCTACATCAAGCAAATGGATGGTGTGCACCCTACCTTGATGCACATTATGAAAAGATGAGAGGACAGGATTGCAGAATATATAAGGTGGACTGGGTTGGAATAAGTAACTGAAAGTGAGTCTGGATAATGCTACATATGAACTTGTGTTATTCAAGACCCTGGACTGAAAAACTTTCAAGACACAACAAGCAACTGACCACTAATTTTCCTAATATGACAACTATTTGTACATTCATGTACTTTGTTACAAAAGAGAAAACAACCAGTTACCTGTCTTTCTGAAGGTGATCACTTGCAACAGCCAGCAGCTCCCTGTGCTGGCTGGTTACTTGACAGGCTAACATCACCCCTTGGGGAACCACTAGCATTGCTGTCACTCTTTGGCAGTTTCTTGGCTGTAAAAAGTCAAGCCTGTTAGGGATGCTAACAAAGGTATTAAAAATTTAACATCTTTTGGTAAAAGTAATGTAATTAAGATGTTACAGCCAGCAATGTGTAACTCAGCATCTCTCGGTAAAGGTAGTGTATCACACGAATAATACATGAACCTCAGACAAACCTATTGCCAAGAAGATGTCATTAACATTCATGGCAGTCTTAGCTGAAGTTTCCATAAAAAGGAGGGAATTTTCCTCAGCATAAGTCTGTGCCTCCTCATACTCCACCATCCTCTTGTTAGCCAAATCAGCCTTGTTACCAGCCAGAGCAATGACAATGTTGGGGGATGCCTGTCGCTGTAGCTCCTTCACCCAGGTTTTAGCACGCCCAAATGTGTCCTGAGGTCACAAAAATATAAGAAGTTAAGAACTGCCACTCACTTTGATTAGAATCATTCCTCGGTTAATAACAAATTACTCTCTTACTGTGTGCAAGAAAGTTGTGTGCCTACAGCACTAAAACTATCACAGCAATAAAATCAAGTAGTGACAAAGGATGACTGAACTGCAAGAATATACAGAAAATACAATGGCTACTACATAATTATTAACAGTTCTGTAGAACTGTCAAGATGTCACACTGTTTAACACAGCTCTACTAGGAGCAGTTACCTAGCACTCCTATACCCTAACCCCTCTGTATGCACAGTCTCAATGTACATAAATTCCCAATGCACCATGCTCAAAGTTGTACCAGGCATGTCCCATCCATGAAAAAATAATCCCCAGTGCACGGGACCCATATCAAGTCAGCTTCAAACATCCAGATGCCAGAACTAGTCTGGTCTACAGGATGTTTTAAATTACCCACACGGTAAAGACATGGTAACTGTGTAACTCCCATAATCCTCCACACATCCCTCTCCTCAGTTGGGCATGAAGAACAATCAAGCTGACCACAGATGACCCGCTGCACTGGACAGTACCGTACTGTGACCCCAGGATGGTTTCTCCACTACACAATGGTATGATTAGAGAAAGAGTGAATATCAATGAGATGCAGTTCGGGTTTATGCCAGGCAGGGGGACCACTGATGCCATATTCATTGTTCGACAGCTTCAGGAAAAATATATTGGAAAGAAAAGGGAATTGTATTTTGTTTTTGTTGATTTGGAAAAGGCCTTTGACAGAGTCCCTAGAGAGGTGGTGAAGTGGGCAATGAGAAAGCTGGGGTTGGAAGAGTGGCTGGTTAGGGTGGTTATGGCCATGTACGTGGGTGCTCGCACCCAGGTAAGAGTGAATGGAGTTTTGAGTGATGAGTTTCCCGTGAATGTTGGTGTGCATCAGGGGTCAGTTTTGAGTCCCTTGTTGTTTATCATGGTGCTCGAAGCCCTCTCACGTGACTTCAGAGATGGACTCCCATGGGAGATGTTGTATGCTGATGATTTGGTGTTGATTGCTGAGAATGAAGGGGAGGCTGAGGAAAGATTTAAGAAGTGGAGAGATGGTATGGGGTACAAGGGCTTAAGGGTAAATGCAGATAAAACAAAAGTGATGATATCTAGGGTTGGTGGCGGTACAATCAGAGGAGAGGGAGAGTGGCCATGTGCAGTTTGCCACATGGGTGTGGGAAGTAATTCCATCTTGTGCAGTGTTTGTGATAGATGGGTGCACAAGAGATGTAGTGGTATTAGAGGTAGACTGCGAGATAATGCTGATTTCATGTGTGCGGTGTGTCGGGGAGAGCAGGTGGAGATTGTTAGGCGTGAGAGGGTTGAA